>JAFNEN010000241.1:600000-907571 GCA_019343175.1 Oedothorax gibbosus
TTTTTAAGCACCTAAAAATGTAATCATGACGAATTTAGGGTTAATTTATTCAACAAAATTGTTTCCGAGTAAATTTAATTTTACCATGGTTCTCATATTATCATTTAATTAAAACAAACATTATTTGATTCTTCAAAAGATATTCCATCTAATTCTATTCCATGATTCTTCCATCTAACGTTACAAAAAGAAAACATAACTTTAAAGAAAAATGTATGGAGAAATTGATAAAACTCATTTGAAATAAGTGCGAGCTTAGCTAAGTGAGAAAAAAAAAATCGCAAGCTGATGATTCCAAATGGAATCACTCGGGGTGAAAGGATTCAAATGCTCTCCCCTAATTGTTTTGAGCAGTGTAGATATTAAACCAAATCATTCTGTGTTGTATTTCTCAGATAAGCCTGTGGCGGTTCACCACAACGCAACCTCAATATTCCATCAACAACTAGGTGGCGCTGATTTACCATCTCATTCCTACCACTATTCTAGATTACAAAAGTTAATAGCAGTATATAAGCCAAGGTAACTCATCTCCACCTTGAGGATCCTTTTGGTAGACTGTGGGTTACTGAGGTCGCTACAAGCCTTCTTCCCTTATGGGTAGTAGTAACTAACAAAAACCCTATTCCATTCCAGGTCGGGCTCGACTTCAAGCTGCCCTTCTTCCAGATCCCTTATGCCAAGATGTTCTCTGGCGGGGGCTTAGGGGGTCTGTTCACAAACAGGTACGGAAGCAGCCTGCCAGCAGCTTCTGCGACCAGCAGTCTAGGGCACAGCGCGCTGGGCTCAAGCCTGCTCGGCTCCAGCAGTAGCAGTCTGGCCACGATGGCAGCTATGGCAGCCACCGCGGCAATGCTGTACCCTAAAGTCAGCAACATGTTCAGTCTGGACGGGAAAGGCGTCTTCCGAGATGGTAGGTGTTTTACGCATTGAGCTAGAAGGGAAACTGGAGTGAGGTGTCAGCGAGCCGAAAACCCACTCACACCCTTTTGAGCGAACAGGGCAGAAAAGGACTATTTTCCCTACACTTGTAGTATGCAATGCTTGTATGAGACCCCTCTATCATATTGGCTTGGGCTCCTAATTCCTAAATGTATTTTAAAATTTTTAGTTCGCGAAAGAAATTAACTTTCTTTAACTTTAAATTCCAACTTTTTTAAGAAATAACCATGGGGATCACTAACTAAGAACCAGCGAAGACGAACCCAATAGCGAAATAGGCAAGTTTCTAGGTTTTCTGCCCGGTTCGTTTCTGCTGCAGTGCCGTGTATACCTTTGCGTTTCGTTATTGAACCGGCTCGTTTGCTGCCCTGTTCAGTGAATCACACACCTCACTCCACGTTTCTTCTAGCTCAATGGTTTTACGTTTTTGTAATTGGAATGTTTCAGGTGACGTGTTTCCTTACAGCTTTCGTTTCTGCTCTGCGATTTGTGCTCTGTGACCACGAGGCATTGATACACTGATCGGAGCTAGAGGAAGAATTTATTTTCAGTTCAGTTTTTACAAATGTTATTCCTTGCCATCATTCAATCGTTAGGCTGTGTCCTGACTACGACGTCAAATACCACAAATCTTGGCGACCGCCAAGGGCGCCAAACGATGCAATAGCATGTGGCTGACTCTGCCAAGTCGCCAAGTTTTGTTGCATTTGTGGCATTTGATGTCGTAGTCAGGACACAGCCTTACAATAATTGATGCTCTGTGACCACGCTACATTGATACAGCAATCGAGGCTCGTGGAGGAATTTATTTTCGTACATCATTTCTTTTCCATTCAAGACCTGAAACATGGGCATAAATTAATAGCGAAACTTTTAACTATGAGAAACTAATTATCACAAGTTGAGACTAAATGAAAATAAAAGCAGGTGTGTAATATTTTAAGACCGTTTGATGACATGTGAAATTAATTGATAATAATTGAACGATTATTTTAAAGCATGTTGATGGCAGGGTTAAGTATTTGATATTGATTGGATGATTACTTAGACAGTTGGGATCAACCATAGATATCATAGTTAAAGTATTAGATTGGCAGATCACGTGAGCTCCAATGCTAACGACGGGACGCGCATGGAGGCCAAATAAGAGGGCAAAATGGCCAGTGTTGCTGCCACTTTAAGGAGAAAAGTACTACGAAAAAATACCATTTAATTCTAAAAGTACAAAAAAAAAATACTAGAAAAGAATTTAAAGTCACTAAAAAGATTCCAAAATGCAGCTAGTATTTTTACGATATTTTTTTGTAATTTTAGAATTCGATGGCATTTTTTCGTAGTATTTTTCTCTTTAAAGTGGCAGCAACACTGGCCATTTTGCCCTCTTATTTGGTCTCCATGCGCGTCCCGTCGTTAGCATTGGAGGTCACGTGATCTGCCAATCTAATACTTTAACCATGATGAGGATCAACTGAAAATTAGTAAGAATGTTCTTAGTTTTGATGAAGTTATTCCTCTTTTAAACTGAAAATTTTATTTTTGTTTTTAGCATGTAATGTAACATATAGTGGCTAAAATCTCTATGTGTTGAAAAGGAGTTATCATTGGGGATTAGTTTAAGAGCATTTTACTTCTTAATATCGAAGACCTGCATGAACAAATAAATTCTATAGCCTACTAATAAAGTTTATAGGCTTCATTTTAACACATTAGAAAAATTGGGTCGTGACATTTCGATACACAGTTTCCGTCTAATTCCGGTATCATATCAAAAATAACTCCACTTCAAACCAAATTATTTATCTATATCTTTCCACTCAACAGGTGGCAGCACCGATGATTTCCTCCACAATATGAACAGCGTGTTGGGGCAGTTCAATATTGATGGTGAATCTTGCCTGAAGGTGGCGCTGTGCTCGCTTGGTAACGCCAAGCAGAGACAGCACACCAGAGGGCGCAATGCACAGGGAACATCCACACCGGCCGATGTTGTGGACAATATTCTAAAGTGAGTAAACTTTAGTTTATATTGTACAATAGGGTATTTGACTAAAAATTTTTTATTGGCTCAAAATATTCTCATGCCAAAAAAATTAGACCCGTATTTTTTCTTTTTTTCAAATTCCCCATAATAAGGAAGAAAAATGAATTTTAAAATTAGGACGTAAAAGTACGCCTGAAAACGCTTTGTGGTATCTATGACGCCACTAGTAACTATAAACAAACTTTGAAACACCATTTTGGAATCTACTTTAAGCAAATTTGAACTATCCACTTCTGTAAAACCTCCTTCCATTATCTATATAATTCTTATTTTAATAGTAAATTAGATTAAATCCAGTTTAGCAAAAAAACATCACACCGGTTTGTTTATACATACTAGTGACGTCAGCCAAATCGACGTGTTTGTGATAACGTGACGTACCGATGAAAAATAAGCCATTTTAAAATGATTTTTACCAATTATTTAAAGATTTATTTTGCAAAAAAAAATATACGTTTGTTATTTTTGGGTTCAAACTATAATTTAATATTGGAAGGTATTTTAGCGATACAGTCAAGTACCCTATTGATTATGCCCACAGAAACGCTAGTTATGTAATCTCAAATATAACAAAAAATAATCTTAAACAAAGCAAAATAAAATCTAAAGTATTTTTTTTTAAAATTATTTTTTTAAATTCCTGGTGGGGTTAGAAGGCCAGTTGTAGAAAAAAAATGAGGAATATGGTCAGATGGATAGACGTAAGGTGAAAAGATTTACCCCTAATGTTGGACCCTTTAAACACGAGAAAATAGAAATTTTAGCTAGTAAAACGGTAATTGGAGGAGGGGGGGGGGGGGCATTAGGGTACGGACAGACAGACGTCTTTTCATCCTTAAACTTGGACGCGGGAGAAGGTTTTGACACGCGGGAGAACAATAGTGGTTGACATACCTTTTAGTCACTATAGTCCTTAATAGACTGGCCATATTTTTCTTAATAGACTGGCCATATCTTTTTGGCCATGTACATATCTTTCATCTACACAAAAAAAAGAATTTTAAAAGTCGGATTTAAGTTGCACTCTTAAAACAAAAGAGTGAAATAAACTCCTATAGGGGAAGTGCATTTTCGGCACCGGAAAGGAGTGCAAATTAACTCAGACTGAGTTAAAACCGCTCGTTTGTTTTAAGAGTATGGAAAGAGCACTAACAGAAGGTCTGAAATAAATCTCCACAATGTCAATATTCTCTACTCCGTTTTCCACTTCTAATTCTTCCTATTAAAATAAAGGACGACGGCTAACAAAAACTCAATGCATTATTTCTGCATCATTCAGTAGAAGTCATTTAGTAGAAAATATATCGGTTCGCTCGAAAAAGTTTAAAATAGGGCTACAAAAAAGATTAAGGTTTATCAGGTATTAAATATAATAACGAATTAAGATCTTTAAACAATATTCCTCTGAAAATACGAGAACAAAAGGTGATTTAATTTAAATTCATAGAGACAGAAGAGTAGACATAGATTCATAGTTATAGAAGTGCAGGGCTTAGGCTTCAACTTAAATAGTCGAACTAAAAGACATGGTCAGATTTTTTCTTTTTACAAAATTCTGCTTTAAGTACGAAACATTATTTTTACAATATAGTTATCAATGAGTGAATGCTTTACCAGATTATGTTGTATATTCAAAGAAAGTAGACGAATTCAAGAAAAACTTGATAGTTATTAGGACCTGGTATAAAAATAATTAGTAAAAGTTTTGGACCAACCTTGCTCGGCCTCTGACTTGTTGTTGATTGTCAATTTTTGTATTTTAAGATAAAAATGGTTTAAATAAATGTGTCTCTCCTTTCAGCCTTCCCCAAGTGAAGAAGTTCATGTCGAAGGGCAGCCTCACCCAAGCTCGCGACTTTGGCGGATCTGGCGGTGACTGCGACTACTTCAACGACAACAGCAAGTGTCCGGTCTCGGCTCAGACGTTCCAGAACATGTTCTCCAGCTTGGGCTAGACGTTTTACCGGCAACACATCTTCCTGATCATTGGAAAATGTCTCTACTGTGGATTAGTTCTTTTTTTGTTTAAATTTCTGACATTCCAGAACATGTTCTCCAGCTTGGGCTAGACGTTCCACCGGCAAGACATTTGCCATGATACTGGAAAATGTTCTTGATATGAGAACTTGTCTGTGTTTTAATTGCAGACGTTCCGGAACATGTTCTCCTGCTTGGGCTAGACGTCTTACGGGCAACACATCTTCCTGATCATTGGAAAATGTGTCTATTGTGGAATAGTTCTTTTTTTTTTTTGTTTAAATTTCTGACATTCCAGAACATGTTCTCCAGCTTGGGTTAGACGTCTTACCAACGATCATCAAGACATCGCCATGATCATGGAAAAAATTCTTGATGGGGTTTCTTGCTGACTCGTTTATGGTTTTGATTGCAGACATTCCAAAATATGTTCTCCCGTTTGGGCTAGACGTTTCATCCACAAGACCATGGAAATGGCCTGGTCCATGGACCATGGCCATGATCATGGAAAATGTTTCATCATGTAGGATAACTCGTTTTTTTTGTTTAAATTGTTGGCATTCCAGATTATAAGCTCTTCTATCGGCACGACATTTGCCATGATCCTGGAAAATGTTCTTGATATGCGAACTCGTTTGTGTTTCAATTGCAGACATTAAAGAACACGTTGTCCAGCTAGGGCTAGGCGTCTTACCGACGATCATCAAGACACTGCCATGATGTCCAGAAACGTCCCTAATGTGAATTAGCTCGTTTCTGGCTTTAACTGCAGGACCTTCCACAACATGTTCTCCGGTTTCTGTTAGATGTTTCACCGAAAAAACATTCAAAACGACCATGAAAATTTCCTTATTATGGAATAACTAGATTTTTTTCTACCGCTGACAAGGCAAACATGGGGCAAGGCCAAACTAAATAGAGTATTAGGCATCGACAACAAGCGGTTATTTGATGACGTGTTTGGTCCATACCGAAACGCATGAACAGGACGATGCATAACACTATGCTATTTAAATTCGTCATGATATTTTAAATTGTATACTTTAAACAATTCATTGTTATTTTGTATACAGAATTTGTGATATGGATATTTTGTTATATCTTGCTTTTTGCTTAATAAATCAGCTGGACTGTATGCAATCTAGTGTGTATGTGTTTTATTTAAAAAATAATCTTCTATTATTTTACCTGGATGGGATGGTGTCAAATTCAATTTTTTTAAAATTCTTTGTAAACCAGCAAATTTTCTTTAGATATTTCAAAGGTTTTAAAACTGGATTTAAAAATATTACTCAAGTCTGTTCTATTCGTGCGATGGTAATAAAAGGAAATTGCACAATAGAGCAAAAAATTGCAGCATTTGGTAACACGTTTATAAGTTTAAAGTTCAATGATAGTGGAAGTAAGCGTTGATGAATCTTTAAAAGGAACCAAAAACCAGCGCCAAAGTTGAAAAAACCAAGTAGTTGTCTCCGGCTATAGAAATCTGGCATTGGTCGTGTTTTCGTAAAATTTCACCAAAGTCTGTAAACTACCTCAAGGGCCGTAATGAGCCTAGTGGTCAGCGTCTCGGTCTCGGGATCGGAAGGTCCTGCGATCGAGTCCCGGTACCACTGAAGACCTACCGAGTATATGCGGAGTACGTGCTCGTTAAATCTGTTGGGTCCGAAAGTCCTAAGTTCCCATACCAAATCAATACCTCTGGGGGTGACAAGCCAATTCTGGGGATCCTCTAGTTGGCCTCTGTCTCTAAAAATTAGATGGATCCACTTATGTGTGTGTGTTGTCTGTTGTGTCTGTCTTACTTGACGAAGGTTTATAAGCGGGTCGCTGACCAAGCACACAAACCTGAATATATATGTCTACCAACCAACCAACTACCACAAGGTTGGTAAGTTACCCACAGTAGCCTCCGTGTAGCTCTAGTATGACGATAATTCAACCTATTTATAACAGCAAGCGGTGGGTAACGGGGTAATTTTCGGTATTTTCAATGCCTTAGCATGAAAGTAGGCAATCCCATTGTGAATACCTACTTGCCAGGGGCCCGGATGGCCGAGTGGTTTGGACCATTACGCTAGCATGTCTGCAAGCTGTAACGGGTGCGGGACTCGATTCCAGCCTTCGCCCCGGATGTACTTTCTCTTCTCTGTGACAGTAAAAATTCTTTCTGTGTGCGTCTTACTTGACGTAAGCGGGTCTCTGATCAAGCACACAAGCCGGAATATATATGTACCTACCCTACCCTACCCTTACCTACTTGCCATTGAAAAATATTTTAAATAAAAAAAAAGGAAAATAGCCTTTGTGTAGCTCGAGTGCGGAGATAATTCGAACTTACCAAACCTTAAAAAAAGGAAAGTAGGCTAGTAATGTTAAAATAATGCCTAATGTTTCTGTATTTGAACAGGGTCGTTGGGCAGTCTAGTTGGTTGGATGTTGCGAAAGTTCCCAGAGGTTTCGGTTCTGAGCGTAGCCAAAAAAAAGGCCGACAAGGGGCCGGGTGGCCTAGTGGTTAAGATCGCTGACCATTACGCTAACACTATGTGCACTGTACCGGGTGCGGGTTAGACTCCCGCCTTCGCCCTGGGTGTCATTTCTCTCTCTGTGTCAGTCAAAATTCTGACTGTGTCTGTCTTACTTGACGAAGGTTTATAAGCGGGTCTCTGATCAAGCACACAAGCCGGATATACATGTACCAACCAACTGCCTACCTGAGAACGGTCAGTGCAGCCAAAATGTTCGACGAATAATATCCCATGTTGAGCGAGTACACGTTAAATATGCTCGGAAATCCAACGCCACTACTCAACTGTCGACTTGTCACTTGACTGTGGTTCCAAATTATGAAACCCCGTCGTCAAAAGCCTTCGTGTAGCTCTAGTGCGATGATGATTCAAACTAAGCTAACCAAGACAACTACTCTATGGTTATTAACGACGGTCCTCCTACTTTTTAACCACGGTCCAGTGACGAGGCCGATACCAGAGCTTGTGCCAAAGCAACCTTATAGCGACATCATACGCCGGCCGTGATAAAGACAAATTTTGCGCACACTAATCCTAATCCCGTGTAGGCAGATTAATTTATGGGCAGTGGTAGGGTAGGTACATATATATTCCGGCTTGTGTGCTTGATCAGAGACCCGCTTATAAGCCTTCGTCAAATAAGACAGACACAGAAAGAATTTTTACTGACACAGAGAAAGTACACCCAGGGCGAAGGCGGGAATCGAACCCGCACCCGTTACAGCGCGCAGACTGCTAGCGTAATGGTCCAAACCACTCAGCCGTCCGGTCCCCAGATTAATTTATATCATTCAGTATCCATTTGTCGGTCTATTAGACGAGGATAAAACTTGCAAAGTTATTCTTCATAGCGCACAGGTTCTCAACTGTTGATAGAATTTTTAGGCCGAAAGTTTTGCTGGCGAGTAATGCACGTTGTAGCTCGAAGGTTGTGTTTGGTTCCAGCTCAGAAGTAGTCCTCTTCCCTTGCATAGTGTTGAAAATTATGAGTCGTTTGTGACTGTGTTAAATCTCTGTATGGAGACTAGATATAAGCAGCCGAAAGCATTCCCTATTTGTTGTTGTCGTGTTTGTGGATATCTCACGAAAGATTTTTGACAAAGGTTTATAAGCGGGTCTCTGACCAAGCACATAAACCTGAATATATATGTCTACCAACCAACCAACCAACGAAAGATGGGAAGGCTAGAAATTGACAGCCGGAAACTGTCTGCTTATCCACGAAGGGTGGTTTCCAGAGCCTCCCAAGAGTCAACCATTTAAATGATGAATTTAACTTATAACTGATATTTATAACTATTAAATTGCATTTTGTTTGCCAGAACTGATTAAAATTATTCGATCGATTGAGATAATCCTGTCAAATCTTGATTTAAGTTTTTTTTCTGAAGCATTAGATGACTACATTTTTTCTGGATAAATAAAGGTCAGTGAGTTATATATTATTCATAAAAATTGCATGTATGTTTAGTAAATAGTGCTCACCCTATTGTGGAAATTATTTATACACTCAGAATGCATATGAGCGACTTGTAAATTGTTCACAACTATACATCTAAAATGAAGAATACCTTACTATTCTACCATGGGCAGGTAAACTTTAGTAACTTCCAATCTAAATTACGAGGCGTATTTGACTACGTGAAAGTTCCTTATAGCTAGAAATACAGGCTAAAGTTCAATACAGGATAGCCGGAAAACGTGCAACCTATCCTAACTGCCAAAAGTGTGTTTCGAAGATATTTGTACAAACACGTTTTTGATTTCCCACGAACTCCATTAAAACATTGACATTCAAAGTTAAGTGATTCTTAATCTTAAATTAAAAATGATTGATGTATTGTTGGTTTTTTATTTCGATTTTTTGATGTGCACCTAGCAAAAGAGCCTTTTCTGCAGTTTCAGTTTGCCGTGGCACAGTTCTGAGTATGCAAACTGCAGTATTACTGCAGTATAATACTGCAGTTAAAATTCTGATTGTATATGATGTGAAAATCTTAATGATATTTCTTACATGTGTTGATGTTTCTTAAGGGAAAAGAGCATTTTTTTTAAAACTCAGAAAGAGCAATTTTCGACACACATCGTGGAGCGCCCTCTCTGAATTAATAGAAAAACTAAAATCTAGGAATGTATTAATTTTTAAACAAATGCTTTGGCTTCTCAAATTTAGATTAAAATTTAAAAAGTTTGTATGTTAAAAGTGAATTTTCCTATATTAGTGTGTATTAAAAAGCAATTAATTTTAAATCGTGATAACTTATTGCTCACTATATTCAAAATAACTAGACTCAAAAACTTATACTTAAAAAAAATGAAATGCTTTAACGTTATAAAATTATAAAGCAGATAATAGTTTAAAGATATTAGAAAATAGTAGACATGTTTGTAATTTATATGAAAGTTAATAGACTTCATTATACTTTTAGCTTCCACACTACGTTTATAACGTAAAAAGTGGAAGGTTTTATAATCGTTCAGTCCGTCTGTCTGTCCGTCTGTCTGTCACCCACTTTCACAGAAAGAACCACAAGTCCCACAGACAAGTGGGATACGTCATTTTAAAGCAAAAAATCAGATTAGGCTAAATTCCAAATTTCATTAAAAAATTTAAATTAGCAGTTTATTTAAAATTTAAATAACTAAATTTTTTTTATCTGCATTGAAATAACATGCAAATTCTATTTTTATTCATATTTTCACTGTTGCCATCCACAAGTCCCACAGACAAGTGGGATACGTCATTTTGAAGCAAAAAATCAGATTAGGCTACATGCCAAATTTCATTAAAAAATTTAAACCAGAAGCTTATTTAAAATTTAAATAACTAAAAATAAATCTACATTGAAATAACATGCAAATTCCATTTTTATTCAATATTTCACTGTTGCCATTTCGTTAAACGTGCGAGAAACCTTTGTTAAAATAAAAATACACTTTTGAAAAAATATTTATTTATGTGATATAATTCGGTTTGGATTGTTGTATTATCACAATAGAGTTCTTTTAATGGTTCTATATATATGTATGTAGAAAGATGCATAGAGAATTCTAACTTGGCATAAAAAAATATGCTAAGTTTCGCTTTTATTTTTAAAGCATCAATTGTACAAATTATAAATTTTTTGAACTGTAAATTAATTTAACAAACTATAAATAAGTGAATTTTCGAAAGAAATGTAAATGGGAAATTGTGGCGACAAAAATATTTATTAAAAAAGACTACATCATTATTCTTCGAACTTCAAACAAATTTAGCAAACGATAAAGTCTAATTATTAAATCTGAGAAAGAAGATTAATGAAAATAGTTAATTTTGGCGTTTAAAACTTTAAATTACAAATAGCTAAAGGCCCTGTTTTATTAAAATCAAATCACATTTGCCATTCGCAACAATCGCTCGAGAAACTTTAATTCTTTTAGACAATAAATTAAAATAAATTTATTTTTGCGACATCGATCAGTTTGAAATGACGTCAAATATATTTCACTACGGAATCCTTGTATGTTCATATGAAATGTTTTCATTCTATTTAAAAGCGAGGAATATGACATATTTATTCTTTAAAATATAAATTAATTTTTGCAAACGATAAGTAATAATTATTGAATTTTCGAAATAAAATAAATGAAACTAGCCAAATTTAGCTTGTAAATGTTAAATATAGAATTAATGTTGTGTTTGGCGCTTTTTCTCCTGTTAAACACAAATATGTGGAAGCGAGTTAAGTGACAGATTCTGTTACAAACCTACTTGTTTATTTTAACAACTAGATATTGCAAGCGGTAAGAAATATACTTAACAAATTTCCCCTTTGACATAAACTTAAAGTTATCTTTAATGGAATACGGTACCCAAAACATTATTTCTAGAAATAATAACATAAACTTGTAAATTATAGTGGCTTCACTCTAAATAAACATTTTCTAGTAATAAAAACAGATATTTACAAGTAGTTTTTCATTTATTTTTTAAAAAATCAAACTTTTGAACTTTTTAAAACGCTACTCCTCTTTCAATTTGGAGAAAAACTCCACCAAACTTTCATAGTTTGGTTTTAGTACTATTTGTTCAAGAACTGTGCATGGATTTTAAAATATGAGCTACATTTAAAAAGTAACACGGATTTATACTGAAAATCACAAAAAATGGCAAATTATTGAATTCAACATTTTTTTAAAAAAACAACTATTCATAATAGACCTGATTCCATGCACAATTTTGTGCACCATATATATTAGAACACAGGTTAAAAAATTTCAAAATTCTAGCAAAAAAGCCTTAGGAAATTAGCAAAAAAGAAAGCAAATAAAAAAGATGAAAATGATGAAAGAATAAGCAAAAAAGAAAGAAATTAGCAATTAGCAAAAAAGCCTTAGGAATTTATTAAACACAAGAATTGAAAAACACGAAACAGAGAAAAAAGGTTGCAAGCAGACGAAATACGTATTCAACATATAGGAATGACTCCAGAAAATATTTAATAACTTTTTTCTACAAAAGATATCATTATCAAAAATGTCACTTAGCACGTTCGTTTTCTAAGCTCTTCAATTGAGAAAAGCACTGTTAAATAATTTAAGGTAATTCGTTTGTTTGAGCCTTTCAAGTTTTTTAGAGGCATTAATTGTGATTTCTTGTATCTGTAATTTAAAACTAAAATTAGAATTGTAAATAATTCCAAGGTCTGTTATGTGATTTCTAGCGATATTTACATTGTTTAATCTATAATTATATAAAAAAACGGTTGTTTTTTCGACTGAAATTAGAAACATAAAATTTTTCAGTGTTAAGATAAAGTTTGATTTTAATGCACCAAGTAGTTAATTTATTAAGTTCAGATTGTAGAAGCTCCAAATCATTATAGGAATATATTAGTCTAATTTTTTTAAAAAATCATCATTGAATAACAAATCTACAAATGGGAGGATGTCGACTTAGAAAAAGTGTTTTAGAGCATTGGTCCGTCCGTCTGTCTGTCTGCTACCACTCTACAGTTCGAGCTAAAGAGTTAAAAAACCAAAAAAAAAAATTTTAAAAAAAAATTTAAAAAATTTAAAATTTTTAAAAAAAAAATTTTTTAAAAACCCAAAAAAAAAAAAATTTTTGGGCCCCCCGGGAAAAAAAATTTTTTTAAAAAAAGGGGGGAAAAAAAAAAAATTTTTTTTAAAAAAAAAATAAAAAAAAAAAAAAAAAATTAAAAAAAACAAAAAGAAAAAAAAAAAAACCCGAAAAAAAAAAATTTTTTAAGGGAAAAAAATTTTAAAAATTTTTTTTTAAAAAAAAATACTTTTTTTAAAAAAAAAAAAAGGGTTTTTTCCTTTTTTTTTTTTTTTTAAAAATTTTTTTTTTAAAACCCTTTTTTTTTTTTTTTTAACATTTTTAAAATTTTTTTTTTTTTTTTAAAAAATTGGTTTTTTAAAAAAACCCCCCCTTTTTTTTTTAAATTTTTTTTAAAAAAAAAAAAAATTTTTTTTTTAAAAAAAAAAACCCCCCCCCCCCCCCCCCCCCCCCCCCCCCCCCCCCCCCCCCCCCCCCCCCCCCCCCCCCCCCCCCAAAAAACCCCCCCCCCCCCCCCCCCCCCCCCCCCCCCCCCCCCCAAAAAAAACCCCCCCCCCCCCCCCCCAAAAAAAAAAACCCCCCCCCCCCCCCCCCCCCCCCCCCCCCCCCCAAAAAACCCCCCCCCCCCCCCCCCCCCCCAAAAAAAAAACCCCCCCCCCCCCCCCCCCCCCCCCCCCCCCCCCCCCCCCCCCCCCCCCCCCCCCCCCCCCCCCCCCCCCCCAAAAACCCCCCCCCCCCCCCCCCCCCCCCCCCCCCCCCCCCCGGGGGGGGGGGGCCCCCCCCCCCCCCCCCCAAACCCCCCCCCACCCCCCCCCCCCCCCCCCCCCCCCCCCCCCAAAACCCCCCCCCCCCCCCCCAAACCCCCCCCCCCCCCCCCCCCCCCCCCCCCCCCCCCCCCCCCCCCCCAAAAACCCCCCCCCCCCCCCCCCCCCCCCCCCCCCCCCCCCCCCCCCCCCCCCCCCCCCAAAACCCCCCCCCCCCAACCCCCCCCCCCCCCCCCCCCCCCCCCCCCCCCCCCCCCCCCCCCCCCCCCCAAACCCCCCCCCCCCCCCAAAAAAACCCCCCCCCCCCCCCCCCCCCCCCCCCCCCCCCCCCCCAAAAACCCCCCCCCCCCCCCCCCCCCCCCCCCCCCCCCCCCCCCCCCCCCCAAAAACCCCCCCCCCCCCCCCCCCCCCCCCCCCCCCCCCCCCCCCCCCCCCCCCCCCCCCCCCCCCCCCCCCCCCCCCCCCCCCCCCCCCCCCCCAAAAACCCCCCCCCCCCCCCCCCCCCCCCCCCCCCCCCCCCCCCCCCCCCCCCCCCCCCCCCCCCCCCCCCCCCCCCCCCCCCCCCCCCCCCCCCTTTTTTTAAAACCCCCCCCCAAAAAAAAATTTTTTTAAAAAAAAAATTTCCCCCCCCCCCAAAAAAAAAAAAAACCCCCCCGGGGAAATTCTTTTTTTAAACCCTTCACCCCTTTGGGAAAAAAAATTTTGGGGGGTTTTTTGGGGGAAAAATTTTTTAAAAAAAAAAGGGGTTTTTTTTTTAAAAAAAAAAAAAAACCCCCCCCTTTTTTTTGGGGGGGGCCCCCTTTTCCCAAAAAATTTTTTTTGGGGGTTTTTTTTTGGGGGAAAAAAATTTTTTTTTTTTTTTTTTTTTAAAAAAGGGGGTTTTGGGGGTTAACCCCCCAAAAAATTTTTGGGGGGGGGGGGGTTTTTTATTTTTTTCCCCTTTTTTTTTAAAATTTTTTTTTTTCCCCCCTTTTTTTTTTTTTTTTTAAAAATTTTTTCCCCCTTTTTTCCCCCCAATTTTTTTCCCCCCCAAAAAAAATTTTTTTTTCCCCTTTTTTTTAAAAACCCCCCGGGGTTTCCCGGAAATTTTCGGGGGGGGGCCCCTTTTTGGGGGCCCCGGGGGTTTCCCCCCCCCTTTTTTTTTTTCCCCTTTAAAATTTTCCCCCCAAAAAAATTTTGGGAAAAGGCCCAAGTTTTTTTGGGGCCCCTTTTAAACCGGGAAACCCCTTTTTTTTTAAAGGGGTTTAAAAATTTAAAAGGTTTTTTTTTTAAGGCTTTTGGGAAAAAAAAACCCCCTTTTTTTTTTTAAAGGGGTTTTTTTAAAAAATTTCCCGGGGTTTTTTTTTTGGGGGGGGGGCCCTTTTTTTGGGAATTTTTTTGGGGGTTTTTTTTTTTTTTTTAAAAAACCCCTTAAACCCCCCCCCTTTTTTTCCCCCCCCTTAAAAAATTTTTTCCTTTTTTTTTTGGGGGGGGGGGGGGGTTTTTTTTTTTTGGGGGGGTTTTTTTTTTTGGGGGTTTTTTTTAAAAAAATTTTTTTTTTTTTTTTTGGGTTTTTTTTTGGGGAAAGGTTTTTTTTTTTGGTTTTTTTTTTTTGGGTTTTCTTTTTTTTTAAAACCCTTTTTTTTAAAAAATTTGGGGGGCCTTAAATTTTTTTTTTTAAAATTTTTTTTTTTAAAATTTTTTTTTTTTGTTTTTTTTTTTTTTTTTTTTATTTTTTGGGGGGGTTTTTTTTTTTAAAAAAATAATTTGTGTACTTTTTTTAAAACATTTATTTAAAAAAATTTAAAAAACGGGGTTTTTTTTTTTTAAAATCCTTTTGCTTACATTTTTTTTCTTTTTTTTTTTTCCCCCCAAAATTAAAAAAAAAAAAATTCTAAAAATTCTATTATTTAAAAAATAAAAAATTTTTTTAAGGGACGCGGTCCCCCCCCCCCCCAAAAGACCAAAATATCTAGTTTTAAATTTTTTTGTGTATTTTTTACTAACTATCTTTTAAAAAATTTTTCAAAAAATTTAAAAAAATTTTTTAAAAAACCAAAAAAAGGGGTTAATTTTTTTTTTTTTAAACAAAATTTTTGGGGGCCCGGTTTACAAAACCCAAAAAAAAATTAAACTTGCTAAAAAAAAGCTGGGGAGCTAAAGGAATTGCAAAAAAGGATTTCTTTATAATGTGGGGGTTTTTTTGGGGAAAAAAGGTATGGGGGGGTTTTTAAAAGGGGAAATTATTTTCTCATTTTAAAAATTTTTTTCCCCGTTTTTTATAATTTTTTAAATTCTAATACTTTTTTGATACCCGGGGGGTTTTTAAACATATAAAAATTAAAAAAAAATGGTAAGGGATAAGGCTAGTGAAAATATTTTTTTTAAAAAAAGGGGGAAAATTAAAAAAATTAAAAAAAAAAATTTTTTTTGGCCATTTTTTTCCATAAACCCCACGTAACTTTTTTGTTTAAAGGGGGTAGCCCCAAACCCCATACCAATGTTTTTAATAAAAAGGGTTGGGGGGAAATTTTTGCAAAAATACATTAAAAATTTTTTTTAAAAGGGAGGACGAGCGCATTTTGGGAAAAAAATTAAAAAAAATTTAAATTTTTTGTTCCACATTTTCGTTTTTTAACGAAAAAAATGGAAGGTTTTAAAAAGGGGTTTAGCCCCCTTCCCCCCCGTCCTTTTCCTTTTCCTCCGTCTGCCCCGTCCGTCCCTTTCATAGCCAAACTAAAATTCCACATACAAATATGATACGTCCCCAAAAAAATTAGCGCATCGAAAAAATTAAAAAATTTGAAAATCCCAGGAAAAAAAAAAATTGAATTCGAAGTACTTTAATTATTTTTTAAAAAACCCCCCCAAAATTTTAAAACCATATTCCCCAAGAATTTAAAAAATTTTTTTTTTTTAAATATAAAAAATTAAAATTTTTTTTTTTTTTTAAACGATAAAAAAAATTGAAGAAAATTAAAATTAATTTTCGAAAAAAAATAAATGAAACTAAAACCCAAATTTTAAACCCCGTAAATGTTTATAATAAATTAAAATTTTTTTTGGGGGACTTTTTTTTTCCGTTGAAACAATCGTTTTTTTGGAATCGGGGGGAGTGACAGATTTTTTTTACAAACCTCCTTGTTTTTTTTTAAAAAGTTTTTTGAAAAGGTTTTTTTTTCTTTTTTAAAAAAAACCTTTTTAAAAATTTCCCCGCCAAAAATAAAAATAAAAGCCAAAATTTTAATTTTTTTGGGGGTTAAATTTTGGGAATTTTTTTTTAAAAATTTACAAAAATTTTTTGTCATTTTTATGGGGATCTCACCACCCCAGTAAAAGAAAATTGTACTTTTTGGGTTTTTTTTATACGGGGAAATGATTCAATTATAAAATTTAATTTTTTTTTAAATTTTTACCTCTTAAGTTTTGTTTTTTCAATTTTTAAATTTATTACTATTTTGGGGTTATCTATTTTTTATGAAGTAAAAAATTGGGGGTTTCTATAGTGAGTAACTTTTATTTTCCCCAAAACAAAAATGGAAAAAAAATATAACAATACATTACCTTTGAAAAATTTTATCTTTGTTCTTTTTTTCCTCCAAGCGAAAGAATTTTAAAAGTAAAAGAAAAAAAAATGGGGTTATAAAAAATTTGTAATTTTTTTTAAATTTAAGTAATTTTTTAAACCCATTGGGCCCCAATTGGGGTTTTTTTTCATATTTTTTTTTTTAAAATTAGAAGTACTATTAATCGCCCCAAAAAAACCCCAAAGAGCTTTTTTTGCTTTTTTCCCCAGTACAAAAAACTTACACTTTTAACCCCAAAAAAACCCGAATTCTGCTAAATTTTTCCTGATCCTTTTTCAATTGCTAAAAAAATATTTTTCTTCTAAATTAAATTTTTAAAAATACTTCTAAAAAAAATAAGGGTTTTTTAAAAATGTTTTTAAAAGAAATTTTACTAAAAGTCCCCCCGGAAAAATTAAAATTAAAAAGCCCCCGCAAAATTTCATGTAAAATTTAATTACCGGGTGATATTGTACCGTTTTATTATTTTAAAAAAATTTTTTTTTTATTTTTATATTATCCAATCCATTACTGATTTATTTGACATAAATGAAAAAACGTTTATTTAGAAAAGCATACGTTATTAAGTTTTTTAAAGAAAAAGTGAAATGAATGTTAGTAAGAGTCAATATTTATGTTGAGCCACCTTTAGCCGCTATCCAAGCTTTAATTCTGCGCGGCATGCTATCAATGCAAGACTGGACTGTCTCCTGCATTTGAGGATGATGATTCCAGACATAAATAATCTTATAATAAATAATCAATATAAATTAATCGTTATCATAATTATTTAAAAATAAATACAAATACGTAGTCTACAACAATTCTTTTAAATAAAAATCAATAATATTGTAGTTTAAATATACCATTATTGCATAAAAACTCTTAAGAAACGTAAAATTACTAAAAAACAAATACAGTGCGTCTAATAATTTATCCAGGGACTGTATAACCTTGGAATTGTAGAGCAGTTAATGAGGAGAAGCAATATCAATATCAAAGCTTCAATATTTTTTTCGAGTAAATTACGTGCGATGCTAATTTGTCCAGGGACTGTATATGCGTCGGATTTTTCAGAAGCCTCGAAGATATATTTCTTCTAAAACTAACTTCCTCTAAGTTTTTAGAAAGCAAATATGTAAATTATATGGTAAATAACTGAGACATTAGCATTAATTTGTTGCAAAAGTATTAAACGCTTCTGAATCGAAATTACTTTTTGTACATAAAATAGGATATCTAATAAATGGTTTGTACTCACCATAATCTTCTAAAAAATTTGGTGATCCGACCCATCTTGATGGAACAGTTTCACAAGATTTAGGAGAAATATAAATACACTTTGATAATGTTTAAAAAAAATTCAACTGTTTAAATAACTGTTAGAAGATCTTTAAACGTGTTGATTACGTTTAAAATAGTATTTTCAAGAACAAAATCTCAAAAAAATCGCATATATTTTTTTAGCAGTTTACTTCACCAAGTTTTTTGCTCGACTACAAAAATAAATTGTTGAAAGTGACCATTGTTAAGCATACCTTTATTATCGAAATAATATCTTGTGAAATAACAATGTTCTGTCATTCAATTTCTTAAAACAAAGAAAAAGTATTGTTTAGGAAAGGGGCATTAAGCCTCTTAAAGACATATATTTTTCCACAAAAAAAAAATCTCAATAAAAAATATAACGAAGTTTTTTTTATATAGTAATATTTACCATTTAGGAAACTTATTTTAAAATACATTTTGCATTATGAATTTTTTACACAAATGCAGTTAAAATAATATTAGTGAAATGCACTGTAAAAAAAATGTTGTTTGTACAAAAAAGAAAAACTCTCAGAGGAGTGCCAGTACACTACTGTTTAATTTGTGAAAAAAAATTGAATTTTACGCTAAGGATTTGTAATTTCAACACAAAAGCTGTTTTTAACAGACACATTTTAAAGAAAAATTCATTTACTTCCCCCAAAACCGTGTGCTACAATCTTAGTAAAACCAACCCACATAGCTTTAAAATTCTTCAAAGCATACACATCTTTCTCATTTTAAACAATCATTATTATTTTTTTCAATCTCAAAAGTCCCCCGCGACTCCTTAAATGATTCCATCGTTTAACGTCTGTCAATTTGAGAAGAGAAGAAGTGAAGAGATAAGATATTGATTGCCAGTTTGAATGATTTCATTCTCTTTGAGTCCGGTGGAGAGCCCAGTTGGTATAAGGGTTAGCCCAATAGACTATGAATAAACGGGTTGGTTGGTAGACATATAATTTCAGGCTTGTGTGCTTGGTCACAAAAGACAGACCCGTTATTAAACCGTCGCAAGAAGGAACGGACAACGACCATACACACACACATACAAGCAGATGTTGACATCTATCGCCCCCTCCACAATTTAGACATGTCCCTGAAGGGGGATATAGTCTCCAGGGACCTGTACCCGTGGTAAACTGCGTAATGACCGACCACAGGACTTTCGGACCCAACAGATTTAACGAGCACGTACTCCGCATATACTCGGTGGGTCTTCAGAGGTGAATACACGGGTTTACGACATTTCGGGGTTTTAACTGCAAAAATCAGTTGCCATATCGGCTTTTTCTAACAGCTGTGATATTCGCAAGTCAATCATTTGCCATGTTATGTTACAAAAATAACGCAAAAATTGGTTGCCAAAGGATTCATTTTCATCTACAGTAAAATTAATAACAATGTTTTTTTTTTAAGGAGGCTGCTTATTTGACAGAACAAGCTAGCCGCGGTAGCTCAGTCGTGTGAAGCGCCGTGCTCGCATAGGAAGGGTTGTGGGTTCTGTCCTCGACGGTGCTCGCAATTCTGATGGTTGCTGCGGCACGTTAAACATGTCGTGGTCACAAAGTCCTCCATGTTCCCATACCAAATTAATACCTATGGGGGTTATCGGCTTTTGATCCGGATCAAAATTCCGATATGTGAGAATGGATGTGTGAAATGGATCTTCCAGTAAAATTGATGACGAGCAAAAGTCGAACTTCCTCCCTTGTGGTTCTCAATAAAAACGGAAGCCGCCCCACTTCGCCTTAAAATCGTGTAGTTCTCTACTCTGGGCTCGGTTACCGACTGGCATTAAAAACAACAACAACAAGCTTTTTTTATTATACTGTAAAAAAAATGTTGTGCTCTTTGTTTAATAATAATAATAATAATAATAATAATAAAATAATAATAATAATAATAATAATAATAATAATAATAATAACAGTTCCTAGTAGTTTTAACGTCTGTGCAGTACAATGTGTTACCATATTTTCAGTATGCGCTTGAGCTTTTTTTCAGATTTTGTATACAAAAACCTGAATGGTTCAACCGAATAACGAAAATATGGTGAAACATTGCACCACACATTCAATGTCCGTGCTAGAACCATATTTTTTAATGAAATTATGAAATCAAGCGCCACATTTTATTTAACAGGTAAGATTGATTTGGGGGACAGCTCAGGAGTCGGCCTTGTCACTTGACCGTAGTTTAAAATTACTAGGTCTCGTTACCAAAACCCTTTCAAGCGACTTTAATTCCATCAAATCAATTCAATGACACATGCAAGGCTAAAAAACCAATACACCATAGTTTGTAGATTTGAACAAGTCTTACTAAAACAATGTTGAAGACCATTCCTTTCAATTTCCAAAGTGTATTTTTAGAGTCAAGATTTATTGGATTTTAAAGTGACTTGAATATTTTTTTTAGTTTTGAAAATCATTTAATTTTATTCAATGAAGTATTCAAGTTTTCGGGAATTTTCGAATACGAGCTTGTGTGCAATCCTAATCGTGTTAGACTAAAGTGTTTTCTTTTATGTACATAACGAGAAGTAGTGAAATTTTTTTTAATGCCAACATTATTTTTAGTAAGATTTCTTTTCCAGCATACTTTAGGATTTGAAAGCAAAAGTAAACTAACGGAACATCTTTAAATATATTTTTTTAATGCAAATATTATTTGAACTATGGGAGGAAATTGATTTTTTCTTATTTTATTATAGCAGTTTTTGTACTTCATATTTTATTTTTAATAAATATAGGGTTCATTCGATAGTTAGAAATATTGTGGTGGAATTACATTAATTATAAAGCCTTAATAAATATGCAAGGAAATTGTATACTAAATCCATCTTCAAGGGCTAAAAATGTCGCCCTGATTGTCGCCTTTCCTGCACAAGCCCTAAAGTAGTAGCAAAACAACTTCTACAGAAACTGCTTAATATAGCAATGTATCAAAGGTAGTCGCAGTGACGTAGTTCATTTCATCTTTCCCTCTTGCCTTCCTTCAATGGGTCGAAACAAACATGGGGTTTCTTATTTGTTTTGGGTTTTTTTTTCTCCCCAAAGTCATCCCCAAGTTTTATGAGCCTTGAAAAACATCTTCTCAAACAAGAAGAGTTGTTGCTGTTTTGACTTTTATAAGGTTTTTTTTCTCTTCAATTCACATCTACCTCGTATCTGGACTTCATTTGATTTTTTTCTAACTTATTAAATGTCTAAAAATTGACTTTTATTGCTGTTGCTTGACATAAAGATCTGTAGCTGCCTCAGTAACCCATAGTGTACCAAAAGGATCCTCAAGGTGGATATGAGTTACCTTTGCTTATATACTACTATTAACGTCGTAATCAAGAATAGTGGTAGGAACGAGATGGTAAATAAGCGCCACCTAGTTGTTGATGGAATATTGAGGTTGCGTGTGTGGTGAACCACCACAGGTCCATTACCATTACATTATGATCAAAACTGAACTTCAGGTAATAAAATTAGTAAATCTAATTAAATTAAAAGTAAATTTATACATGAAATTTTGGTCATGTTTATTTTTTACATTGTATTTTGTGCAGTAATTTCTGCCAAAAAATGCAGCATAAAAATCTATTGGTGTGTAAATCTCCGAATGATTCACCAATTGAGGATCGAGAGAGAATTTATTTCAATTCAGCAATTCTTTTGTCACTCCAGACCCAAGCGTCGGGAGAACTTTTCCCAGCACAAATATGATTGTAGTATGGCTGTCATCCGAACTGGGAACCTTCTTGGTGAGAAACCGGTCAAATATCGTCCTCGTCCACAGGAGCCATAATATCTGCACTTTTTTTTTTTAAATAAAAGATCGTTACCAAAAAAAAATGCACCGGATAAGTAGGTAGGTAGGTTGGTACATGTATTTTCCGGCTTGTGTGCTTGATGAGAGACCCGCTTATAAACCTTAGTTAAGTAAGACGGACACAGATAGAATTTTTACTGACACACAGGGAGAAAGTACACCCAAGGCGAAGGCGGGAATCGAACCCGCACCCGGTACAGTGCACAGACTGTTAGCGTAACCTGTTGCTTTCAGACCCACTGGGCCACCCGGACCCCAATGCGCCGGATAGTATTTTATAATGTTTGTTTAACACTGATTCCAGAAGCAAAATTCCACCTCCTCTCGTTCCTCTTGTTTACATTCGAACAAGCGGAAGTGGTGGCCGAAGAAATAAGAAGCAGGGGACGAATCCGCTCATGTAATTAGACATAGCTGGAAGTGGCTGGAGAAACAGATAGAACTGGAGATATGAATAGAAGAGGAAAGCCTTTTTTATCTTTCAAGATATGAAAAAAGGGTAGACCGGGGAAATCGCGCCACCTTAAGGGAAATTAAACTTTCATGCCGAGTTGTGTTAGAATAATTGTAAATTGTAACAAACATAGCATGCTACATTTCAGAGGGCCTTGTATGGATTTTTTAAACTTGACATCTTTAATGAAAAGACGCTGGGGAGCCCAGTTGGTTAGGCGCTCGCCTAGCATGCGAAAGGTCCCGGGTTCGGGTCCGGGCATCGCCAAAATAACTGCCGACCTATAAACGGTCCGTGCAGCCAAAATGTCCGACGAATAATACCCCGTGTAGAGGGAGTGCATGTTAAATATGTTCCAAAGTCCCAACGCTGCGCATGATGTCGCCCTTAAAAAGGTTGCGTTGGGTGCCTTGCCTACTCAGGTGTCGTCTCGTCACTTGACTGTGGTTCTAAAATACGACTCCCGTCGCCAATAGCCCTCGTGTAGCTCTAGTGCGACGATAATTCAAACTAAACAAACACATAATCTTTAATAGTAACTGAATAAAATTGTTCTTTCTAAAAGCTTGCAGAGTGGCGGTATTACCCCGGTACCTGGGGTTATGCCGCCACACCATCAAAACATAGCAAATAATCTATGAATAACAAATTATTATCGGTTACACCTGTGTCCAACTTAAGCAGCGAGTGGTGAGCGGAAGTCGACATTACAGACTCCCCTCCACTTGAGCCTCGTTTCCATAGGAACCGAGTGTGGGCCAAAACGGGGGCTCTTCTTTGCTTCCCGACAAACGGAGAGTGCGCCAAATGGCTCTGCTGGGTTGCCACATTAAAGAGTGGATCGCGGAATTTGTGATTTAAGCGTACGTTTTACGTATAAAGCAAAAAAAGTGAAAGTAGATATATAAACCTTTTGTCGGTTTCTCCCTCAAATACTGTAGAGGGCCATTGGTATGTGTCAGGGCTTGAGTGGCAACAGAAATGTTAGTGAAAATAAGAATGAAAGCTGGAAGAAATTTCGTTATCTGGTGCAAATGTCACAGCTAAATGTGATAGCTAAAATTGTAGATTGCATGACTGCAACTAGAACTAAATAAAATATTTTTAAATAAAATAAATTTATCAAAAACTGCTATCTATACACATATTTTATAATTATTTGAAGACATTTCTAAATTGAAATTTTAACTCTCATAAATATTTTTTTCTATTGGTACAATTGATGCAGAGTAAACAAGTAGTTTTGTAACAGAATCTGTCACTTAACCCGCTTCCACACAACAGTTGTGTTTAACAGGTAAAAAGGCGCCATACACAGCATTAATTCTATATTAAACATTTACATGCTAAATTTGGCTAGTTTCATTTATTTTATTTCGAAAATTCAATAATTATTACTTATCGTTTGCAAAAATCAATTTATATTTCAAAGAATAAATATGTAATATTTCTCGCTTTTAAATAGAATGAAAACATTTCATATCAACATACAAAAAAACTCGTAGTGAAATATATTTGACGTCATTTCAAACGGATCGATGTCGCAAAAATAAATTTATTTTAATTTATTGTCTAAAAGAATTAAAGTTTCTCGAGCGATTGTTGCGAATGGCAATGGGGATTTAATTCTAATAAAAATGGCTTCCTATGCTTTTTAAATGAGCATTATATTTTGAAGTTTTTTTTAAATAATTAAAGTACTTCGAATTAGAATTTTTTTCTGAAATTTTCAATGTATTCTCTAATTTCGATGCGCTGAATGCTTTGACATATCACACTTGTCCATAGCATTTGTAGTTTGGGCTATGATAGTGGGTGACGGACAGACAGACGGACTGAACGATTATAATACCTTCCACTTGTTACATTATAAATGTAGTGTGGAAGCTAAAAATGTAAAATCAATTTTTTATAATTAAACAATTAATTTTATAGAATTATAAAAATGCGTACTTAATTGCTTGCATGAAGAATGTGATTATGAGCATACCAATGCCTTGATAATAGAGTTCGAATTTCCTTTCCAAGTTACTTGCTGATTGCTTTAGCCATAAGCTAGTTTTGTTTGTTGTCCACGTAATGATAGTAAAAAAAACCCACCCTGAGGTGTTTTTCTTTTTGTCCTTTGACCTTATCTCTGCGATTGATAACACGATATTCTTCAATTTTGGTCAAATGGTACCCTGTAAATGTTGCTTTACTACCATAAGAGTACTTAAGTAAGGTAGTTCACGCAAGGTTTGTAACTATTAGGTGTCTCATATCTTATATTGATGTATATAAAACGTATCAATTTATTTCTCTTGAATTGCAATTTATTATTTTTTCAAAATACTAGATATATTTTTTAGTTCTATTACGTTTATACCTATGGGGTTGTTTCACGGAGGATCTGGCAATAGCTCCGCGGTCTTGTTTTCCTGTCTCTCGCATTACTTTTGCTTTGGTTGGTTGGTAGAGATAATCAGGTTTGTGTGCTGACCAAGCACACTAACCTGAATATAGGTCCACCAACCAACCAATTTAACCAAAACAAAAGTAATGCGAGAGACATGAAAACAAGACAGCGGAGCTATTGCTAGATCCTCCGTGAAACAACCCCTTTACTGTAGTTTTCTTACAAGTAGAACAATTAAGGGTTAGGTTGAGTTAACGTCAAACTGGAGCCACACGGAACATCCGGACATACAAATGTTAAAAACAGGTAAATTGAGTTGAATTATCATCGCACTAGAACTACACGAGTGCAATTGGCGACGGGCGTCAAAATTTACAACCGCAGTCAAGTGACGAGCCGACGCCTGAGTAGGCACGAAACGCAACTTTTTTTTAAGGGCGACATCGTACACTGAGTCGAAGCATATTTAACTTGCACCCCCTCAACACGGAGTATTATTAGTCGGACATTTTGGCTGCACAGACCATTTATATTTTGGCAAATGCTCGGACCCCCTTACAAGGCAAGCGCCTTACCAAATGGGTTCCCAGCCCTTAGAAAAATAATTAAACCAAAATTAGGTCCGTTTGGGTAATTATAGCCTCTGGGTAAAACCGGCAATGCGATCAAGCAACTAGGGTCAGTTAATTAAAATAGCCTTCTAATCGGTAAAATTTAAAAAAAGTTTTATCTAAATTTATGTAACTGCTTTAGGGCAATTTTTTTTTATTGTGATATGATGGGACCATAAATATCTTATTTTTACACAACGTTAAGCTTGTCATAATACGGTATAGGAAATTTTATTGTTTACACATCAGTAAGCAAACTCATGCTAAAGTTTTAAATATTCAGAACTTTTAATCTAATAAAAACTAATTTTAAACTAAAACTAACTTTTAATCAAAAAAATAACTAATAAAAACTAATAACTAACTTTTTATTGAATATTAAATAAATTAACTTATTGATTGTGCAATTTAGCTATAAAATAGTAAACGTATTGGCCAGTCGAAAAATAATATTTAACCAACGAAAATAGACCATTCATAAAAATACATGTTTAGATAAAAGAATAAATAAATGTATTTCTATATAAAAATGTTTTGGGGTAAATTTTGTAAAACTTCTCAAAGAATAATTTTTTTTGGATAGCGTCGAAAAGGATAGTATCCATTCGGTTAAAGTCTATTTTAAATGATTAGGGGAGAGTGGGGTCAATGGGACGCAGGGCTAATTGGACAAAGGGCAAAAAGCGGAGAAAAATATACTTTTTACAAATATTTTTACACTACAACATTGTTAGACTTCACATTTTAACAACCAAAGATCAGCCATTAAAAGCATGTGTTGAAGTGGAGAGAATAATTGGAGAATCCAAAGTAAGCTAAAAGGGTATCTTTTTTTTTACACTTTTAAAGTATTAAATGAAAACTTTTCATGAATTAAACTATAGTGTTAGGTAGAAGAAATATCATAGATTAATATATGATATGTCAAAAACTGTGGTGAAATACACGAGGTTCTGTTTAGGATAATTATTAAATAATAACACTGTGGGGTCTAATGGGACACAAACTGTGGAGTAAAATGGGACACACATAAAAACTCTTGAAGAATAGATATAAATCTCTAATATCTTATTCAATCAAGTTGCCAAAAACGTTTTTCAACTTTAATTTTAAACTTTTTTCGTCGTGTAATAAGTGAAAGTTCAAGTAATAAGCTAAATTATGGCGCCCGTCTTTAATAGCCTTCGTGTAGCTCTAGTGCGATGTTAATTAAACTTAACCCAATGAAGGAAGCCATAAAATTGAGAGTAATATAGTTAGCAAGCCTAATAGATCAATGAAGCCTAATAGTTTATTATCATGCATAGCTTCAATATTACCCAATTGAGTACCTTTATTTTGTTTAAAAAAAAATAATAAGTTTTTAAATAATTCTTGTTTTTTAATTACGTTATTAGTATAACAAAATATAAAAAAGAACAAACTATTTAAAGTTTTTTTTCTTTGAATCTTAAAATAATATAATTACACTTTTTATTCCGTTTATTAAACAATAGAAGAAGAAATTTCTATTATTAAAAACTCAAAAGCAGACATTTTAATTGTGATTGATTACAAACAGTATTCAGAGAACCGCAAAAACTTAATAGTATCCTTTTAATTATGTTTTGAATGATTCCAGTCCCAATTTTTTTTTGTATGTGGCTTTAATTGAAATGAGCATTTAACCACAAGCAATCAATCATAACTGTCTGAATGTAATTAAAAAATTCTGTCGTGTACAGTTCATGTTTTGTCTGTTTCAGCGATGGAAAAGTAAACGGCGACCTTGTTAATTTTTTTTTCCTTTGCCAAAGATAATCCCCATGAATGGCTGTGATTTTAGAAAATTAAATTCTTTTTATTTGAAAGTAGTTTATTTTACAGTTACATCAGAACTAATTATAGAAGAAGAAATGTGAAACCTATGTCAATTATAAGTAAAAAAACCTATGTCAATTATGAATGAGTATAAACGAAAACTTGATTGGGATTATTTAATCGATATAATACTCGATTCAATTATTGATATCGATTTGATTCTTATAATTAGATTATAGTTATTAATATCAATTATAAATTTATTGCACAATTATTATAATCGATTATTTAAACAATTATAGCAATTGAAAATTGATTATATACATAACACACGGGCAAAAAGTATGATTCAAAGTCATAGACAAACAAAATATGGAAGAACTAGATTACTTCTAGGCAGTCTGCTGTGTTTCTATTCGATATATGCGTGTGCGGGAGCGTGTCTGTAAACAAAAGAAAGTTATATACTATTGTAACAGGGCAATTCCATGCGTGACGGAATGACATTTTTGCAACCGCGACTGCATCCTGGTACTTAAAAATGGAAATTTCTGTGAATTATCAATACATTATTGAGTTTTAAACTAATGCATATCTTAAATATGATATATAAGCTAAGTAAAATTATAATTTAGAGCAACCTACCTGTAACATGGTTTAAGTTATTAACTGTCATTTGTCGTTACGGAATGACCGTGACGGAATGACTAAAAGTTTCATAAAAATATATTAAATTAAAAGTTTGTAAAGTAATAAATTTAATATTTTTTTTATTATCTAGAATACTCTGTACAAGCGTGTGCGAATGCTGGGTTCAAATAAATACCACCTTATTCAACGCTTGTAACAAAAATTTATTAATTAAACACATTAACAAAAAAGGTTATTATTGAAAGTAAACATAAATTGATTTGAGTATTCGGCACCGCACGCAGGCAGCAACTTAGTAAAAAGTTATTGAAAAGAGAGAGATAGTCCGGCGTACAGTTCTTTTATAACGTAGCTTGAACTTTGGGGCATGCGTAGTAGCATTTCAATAGGTGAACTCTACCA
Source organism: Oedothorax gibbosus (assembly GCA_019343175.1). Lineage (NCBI taxonomy): Eukaryota > Metazoa > Arthropoda > Arachnida > Araneae > Linyphiidae > Oedothorax > Oedothorax gibbosus. The sequence continues at coordinate 628,312 of JAFNEN010000241.1, forward strand.
CGGGTGATCAAACATGAAAAGCGCCACCACCGACGATCTTCGATACTTCGTCTCAGCGCGTCGCCACAACTCATAGGTTATCAAATATTACATTATATTCACATGTACATTTATATTACATTTATTCACATGTGAAAGGTTTTCAAACACGTATCGAGGTGTCAATTTACAACTAGTTGAACATTTTCTTACAATCCCCCAGGGTTAAGGTTAACTTTTGCTTGATAGTTGATTTTTTTTCGATAAATATGTTTAAAAGGAGTATAAGGAGTGAAAAATCCATTTTTATTAAACTGGAGTGAGTTTCAACACAAAAAAGACAGGAAAACATCGTGAATTTCCATACCGTCCGTTCTTTACCGTCACAATGATCTAGGGATGGAAAACCGAAACCAGTTTTAAGACTAAACGTTTTTTTGTGACTTCGGTTTCATTGAATAGTTATTTTCTTATGGCTGGTTTAGACCGGTTTCTTTAGCATCGTTTTTTTTTTAAATAAACTGCCATCACTTATTTTTTTTTTTTTTACAAATGAGCTTTGCTGAACTTTTTTCGTAATTCTAGAACCCTTATAAGCAAGTTTACACACATTTAAAGTGACCACACATTGAAGTTTTTTGTACCTGAAATTAAAAATTATGTTAAAACTGCCCATAGGCCGAGTCTGCAAAAGGATTGTTTCGCCCATAAAACAGCCGCGTTTTAAAAGAAAATTCTAGCTTATTATATCTTTTAAATTAGTACTGAAATATTTTTTTTATTTTCATATTAGATGACAACACATAATCGGTTTAGAAATACTTTTGAGTTTACCCATTTATGCTAGCTTATTTTTAAATTTTACAAATATTTAAAATAACATGTCATTTTTTAAGTTTCAATGCAAATTGAAAGAAAGTTTTTTTAATTGTATAACATTTGCTATTCTTTGTTACGATGATTATGTAAAGTTGGTGTTTCGTAAAAAAAATCCTTTGTTATGGCCTATTAATTCCTATTATATTAGAACCGAATACCGGATTATACAGGGTGTCCGTAAAAGAATGTCCGAGTTTTAATGGTATTTTACAGGAGTTTATTTTATACTAAATATAACAAATCATACATGATATTGAAGGAAAAATAACCTAGTTTTTCCTATAAGTGCTCAATGTGTGCGCCTTTAGTGATACGGCACACATCCAAACGAAAATGCAATTCAAAAACGCCGCTTTACGCTCAGAAGTCGCCATTTTCAATAGATGACACTGCAACTGTGATTTCGATGTAGCGATACAAGCGCATGCGCTTATCTGAAAGTGTTGGAGTTATTCTTTATTCGTCACCTTCAACCACATTACAATTACACTACAACCACAGTACTATTACGATTTGAAACTCGGACATTCTTTTACGGACACCCTGTGTACTCCATCATCAATCAATAGTGTTTAACAATGTTTAAGGGGCCGTAGTGAGCCTAGTGGTCAGCGTCTCGGTCTCGGGATCGGAAGGTCCTGCGATCGAGTCCCGGTACCACTGAAGACCTACCGAGTATATGCGGAGTACGTGCTCGTTAAATCTGTTGGGTCCGAAAGTCCTCTTAAGTTCCCATACCAAATCAATACCTCTGGGGGTGACAAGCCAATTCTGGGGATCCTCTAGTTGGCCTCTGTCTCTAAAAATTAGATGGATCCACTTGTGTGTGTTGTCTGTTGTGTCTGTCTTACTTGACGAAGGTTTATAAGCGGGTCTCTGACCAAGCACACAAACCTGAATATATATGTCTACCAACCAACCAACCAACAATGTTTAAACCAAACCCGAAAGTACGAGTGTTCGTTTCTCTGCAATCCGCGATTATTCTTGATTAGTAGTCCGGAAGCCATTTTCAACTAAATCAACACAATTTACTGAATGACACACCAAGGGGACAAACAGACGAGGAGCTGAATGCAATTCGAAGGATGTCCACATTAATACATACTTGTTAACTTTAATGAATCTAAATAGGGTACTTGACTGTATCGCTGAAATACCTTGCAATATTAAATTAATTATTGTTTGAAAACCAAAAATAACAAACGTATATATGTTTTTTTGCAAAATAAATCTTTAAATAATTAGTAAAAATCATTTTAAAATGGCTTATTTTTTTCATCGGTACGTCACGTGATCACAAACACGTCGATTTGGCTGACGTCACTAGTATATATAAACAAACCGGTGTGATGTTTTCTTGTGCTTGCAATTAAACTGGATTTAATCTAATATACTATTAAAATAAGAATTATATAGATAATGGAAGGAGGTTTTACAGAAGTGGATAGTTCAAATTTGCTCAAAGTAGATTCCAAAATGGTGTTTCAAAGTTTGTTTACAGTTACTAGTGACGTCATAGATACCACGTGACAGCCACAAAGCGTTTTCGGACGTAATTTTTCGTCCTAATTTTAAAATTCTTTTTTCTCCCTTTTTATGGAGTATTTGAAAAAAAAGAAAAAATACGGGTATAATATTTTTGGCATAAGAATATTTTAAGCCAGTAATTTTTTTTAGTCAAATACCCTATTGAGTGTTGGTCACTAAATGAATAATTTAACTTATTTTATTTAGAATTTTTTTTTAGAAAATACACACACACTACAGATAAAAGAATCTAAATACAGAGGTACAAAGAAAAATACAGACAAGTGAAACACTAAAATAAAACTGCAAATACACTAAAAAATACTATAAGAAAGACATATAAATCAGTTAAACATTTGAATAAATGTAGCGATGAAAACTTTAAAAGACATATTAAAATATCAAGATCATTGGAGATTCCATAGTATAATTTATAAAATTTATATAAATAAAAATGTTCAATGATATTTGAATAAATTTTGTAAGAACATTAACAAATAAAGATGATTTCTTATCTTTTAAAATACACCCATTTCAACTTTTTTAAGGTATTTTAATTATTTTCCAAAGGCACTTTTTGTTTAGAAAATTTGACAAACTTTTATTATTTTATTTATGCAAGAAGTATAAAATATTAAAGTTTGTTTGCTTTATATTGTATTTACACTTAATATCTGTAGGTATAAGTTTAGGAGGTATTTTTTAAGGGAAATTCTGCGAATAAACTTTTTTTTTATGCTGATGATTTTGAATAATAACGTGAACTTTGAAGTCTTCTTAGACTCTGCAGTAATGTTTAAACTTTTTGTTCAAGATACTACTTTAAAACGGCCTCCTATTCCTCTTTGAAACCTTTTAAAAACAAATATCTAAAGAATACCTACAGTTCTAAAGAAGACCTAAGTTGAGGTTTTTTTTCATTTCCGATCAACTTCAGACGGGAATGGGGGCTGGGGAGCCCAGTCGGTTAGGCATTCGCCTAGCATGCGGAAGGTCCCAGGTTGGGGTCCGGGCATCGCCTAAATAACTGCCGACCTATAAACGGCCCGTGCAGCCAAAAATGTCCGACGAATAATACCCCGTGTGGCGGGAGTGCTCTTTAAATATCCTTCAAAGTAATAACGCTGCGTACGATGTCGCCCTTAACGGTTGCGTTGGGTGCCTACTCAGGTGTCGGCTCGTCACTTGACTGTGGTTCTAAAATACGCCGCCCGTCGCCAATAGCCCTCGTGTAGCTCTAGTGTGACAATAATTCAAACTAAACTAAACTCAGACGGGAATGCAAGCAACTATTTTGAATGCACGCCGTGTGTAGGATTAGTAGACGCAGTACAGTTCAATTTGTTATTCAACTTTCTAGCTACAATATTTGTCTAGTTAAAAAGTCATTTTTTGTAGTTTTGTCAGTCAAAAACAAAGCAAATAAAATATGATTTATAAAAAATATATTGATGTTTTCACAGTCAAAAAGTTAAACCCTAAAACAAATCTGAAGCTACGAGGCTGGGGAGCGCAGGCCTTGAGAAAGGTACCATGTTCGGGTCCGGTCATCCCCAAAATAACTGCCGACCTATAAGCGACCCGTGCAGCCCCAAAACTGTCCGACGAATAATACCCCGAGTAGAGGGAGTGCTCGTACAATATATTCCAAAGCCCCGACGCCGCTTACGATGTCGCCCTCAAAAATGTGTTTGGGTGCCTGCTCAACAGTAACTTGACTGACTGTGGTTCTAAATTACGACGCCTGTCGCCAAAAACCCTTTGTGTAGCTCTAGTGCGATGATAATTCAAACTAAACTAAACTTTGTTTTGTAAGCTATCCTAGAATTACAGAAATGGGTGGAAATATCGTAGTTTGTATGCCATAACTCTCACACTGTAAAAATAATGTATACATTCGTAATCTAGATAATAATAAAAACTGGTAAACTGCCTGGCTTCAAATTTTTGAAACAGATTACAATACATTCCATTTTAGATGAACCAACACTTTTATCGCCCTTCGGGATAACACTTTAGAATAAAAGTTTTTTTTAAAAAGCATATACATATATATTTTTCAGCCGTTTAAGCAGTTCCTGAAAGTTTCATCGAAATTTAAGAAGTTATGTTTTCGAACCTGCGCTTTCTGCCCAAGTTTCGCAGGCACAATGACTCTTTTAATACATAAACTTCACATTATTCTAAATTCTAAATAATTTGGTCTCTCCACGGTGTTTTTTGATCTCCCCTTTCCCCGATACAAACATTTTATCTCTTTAAGTTGATATCTGTTACCCTTGAAGATAAACACTCTATTTAGATGAATCAACACTTTATCGCCTTGGATAACACTCTAGCCTAAAAGTTTTTTTATTGAATTATCATATATATTTCAGCGTTTAACAATCCTGAAGTTCATCGAAGTCATGTTTTCGTACATGCACTTTCTACCCGAGTTTCGCCGTAAGGATCTTAATAAATAAACTTCACATTATACAAATTCTAAATAATTTGTTCGCTCCATGTGTTTATCCTTCCCCCAGTTTCAAACATTATCTCTTAATTTTATCATTTTAGTTGATATCTATTACCTTCAGATAAAGACAAATTTAAATACCTAAACGAAAACTATGTTAACTGATAAATTAAGATTGAAATAAACAAAAGCTGTGATATCCAGAGATAAGGTGCATGATATATTCGAGATAAATGAAGAATACTTTAATTTTCGATGAACAGACAATTGCACACTATTATCAAATTTTATGAAATGTCTTTCAATTCGAAAGGTTATCTTCATGCCTGATTATTTTTTGGCCTCGGGTATTTTATTTAAATTGTTATCTGTCTTATGTCAATGTCTTGAATCGATCTCTGAAACAAAGCTATCAGAAAACAAAGCACCTTAAATGCACTTGAAAATGAAAGGTATGAGATATTATATGACGTCTTTGAGAGGCGTATGATATTTTGTGTATTTCTATATTGAACACAATCCTTCTTTACCTTTTAAAATCGGTTTGCTGTCATCTATTCAGTTTCTTGTTTGAAAAGGGTTGCAATGACATGTAAGTAGATTATTTTGTAAATGTCATTGTGGATCGTGTATTTTTTTTATAATACTTTAAAATACACTCAGAGTTACTAAATTTCTTTCGAATATTAAAGTATTCCGGGTATTTTATTTAAATTGTTATTTGTCTTATGTCAATGTCTTGAATCGATCTCTGAAACAAAGCTATCAGAAAACAAAGCACCCAAAAATGCACTTGAAATTGAAAGGTGATATATTAATTTGATATCTTTGAGAGGAAGAACTGTTTTGTAAATGGAACAGTTATATTACATTCTTAATGCAATGCCAATTCCATTGATACATGATTATGGATGCAAATTTCAATTCTTATCACCAGTTCCTGATGACGATAAATTGGACCGGCTTTATGCACTGCGTATAAATAGTGAGTCTCGTGTTTTGTTGATATAATATTTATTAGAGGTTTAATGTGCACTGTATTACGTGACCTTATTATGATCCGATGTTAAGGGGGGAAACGGCGCGCTGGATCGCGGGCCTCCAAACTCAAGTGCCTCAGTGTTAATCCAATGGGAAAAATATTATTTTCTTTGCCACATTTCTCCGGCTGTATTGAATATTTTTACAAACCGTTTTTTTTAATAATTAAATGTAGATAACTTACAGGTCTCTATCTCCCCACTTTTTGAAATGGCTTCGAATATTTTGTGTAAAATTATTTGTTGAAAATGTAAAAAAAAAATATTTGAACCCATTTCAAAAAGTGGCAAGGACCTGTAAGTCAGCTACATTTTTCACACAAAAAAAATCCGCTTGCAAAAATATTCAATACAGCCGCAGAAATGTGGCAGAGAAATTATTTCTCTCTCCATAGGATTAACACTGATGCACTTTGCTTTGGGGACCCCGGTCCAGCGCGCCCATTCCCCCTTAAGCTGGTCAAGATTAGATCCGCTCTATATCAACTTGTACCAAGGGAAATCTGAATACACTCCACTTAGTTTAGTAATTCGCCTTACCGAACACTAATCAAGTCAAGTGAGGGAAATTGTACCACAGACAAATGACGTTGGGGCCGTGGATAGCCTAGTGGTTAAGGCCTCGTTCTCGGAATCGGAAGGTCCCGCGATCGAGTCCCGATACCACTGAAGACCCAGCGAGTATATGCGGAGTACGTGCTCGTTAAATCTGTGTGTCCGAATGTCCTGTGGGCGGTTATGGCGCAGTTTCCCACGGATACAGGTCCCTTGAGACTATTTCCTTCCCCTTCAGGGACATGTCTAAATTGTAGAGGTGGTGATAGATGGCATCATCTGTCACTTACGTGTGTGTGTTGTGTGTGTCTGTCTACTTGACGAGGTTTAAGCGGTCTTGACCAGCACACACCTCGATATATGTCTACCACTATGACGTAGTAAGTTAGGTAAGTTTTGACATATATTTCAGGCTTGTGTGCTTGGTCACAAGACCGCTTTAACCATCGTCAAGAGGACGGACACGACATACACACACATATATGACAGATGCTGCATCTATCGCACCTCCACAATTAGACATGTCCTGAAGGGAGGGAATAGTCTCCAGGGACCTGTACCGTGGGAACTGCCCATGACCGCCACAGACTTCGGACCCACGATTAACGAGCAGTACTCCGCATATACTCGACAGACACAAACATCCATGCTTACGGATTCGAACCGAACCAGAGGCTCCAAAGCTAGCTCCTAACCGTTGCCGCCGGATCGCATGACGTAGGTGAATGCCGGTTTTCATTTTGGTTGCCACGACGCGACGAGTTGTTGGCGACTGACGTCGAAATTTGTATCCACAGTCAAGTAACGAGCCAGCACCTCGGCAGGCACCAGACGCAACAAGGGGCTGGGGAGCCCAGTCGGTTAGGCGCTCGCCTAGCATGCGGAAGGTCCAAGGTTCGGGTCCGGGCATCGCCAAAATAACTGCCGACCTATAAACGACCCGTGCAGACAAAAATGTACAACGAATAATACCCGTGTAGAGGGAGTGGACGTTAAAATACCCTCCAAAGTCCCAACGCTGCGTACAATGTCGCCCATAACGGTTGCGTTGGGTGCCAACTCAGGTGTCGGCTCGTCACTTGACTGTGGTTCTGAAATACGACGCCCGTCGCCAATAGCCCTCGTGTAGCTCTAGTGCGACGATAATTCAAACTTAAAACTAAAACTAAATACCAGACGCAACAAACAACATCGTACGATGTCACGCGTTTTTTTAGTCAATATTTTAACGTTGATTTAACCAAAAAACTAAACTAAATCTTCTAAACCCTAGCTTGTGCGCGTGCTAGGTCAACTCTATGATTTACGCTAAAGTAGTTTAATAACCAGTACTTAAATTTTATTGTTTCGTCATTTGTATAATTGTAATTAAAACTTTATTATTATATATGGAAATAATGAAAATATATACTATCGAAATAACAGGATGTGTAATTTTTAGTTCTAAAAAAAGAAATTATGGAAAGATTATTAATTAAAGTATCAAAATTTGAATAGAAAGTCTGCATTAGAATAAAGATTTCTTTTTTAATAAAATTTGCTTAAGGTAACAGGGAACAAAACGACCACTCAAAATCTCGAATTTTCATTTCACCTTTAGTTACTGAATCGTGCCTTTACAAAAAAACTTCTATCTTCTTGGTAGTTAATTTCAATATAACTATGTTGCCAGCTTTAATAACATTATTCCAAAATACCAATTTTCAGCCTTAAGGTACATTTTTCACTTTTTCTATTTTAAAAGAAGGGTAGAAATTTTCTCTGATGTCGTATTCATGTCTATTTTACACAGTGAACCAAAAATATTCCAAAAATATATTAAGGGAGTAAAATTAAGACGATTTTTCTTATTTAAGTGCGCAAAATTTCTATTCTAGTTAATAACTTAAAAATTAAAATTAAAATTAAAAAAAATTCAAATAAATTCTAGTTAATAACTTAAAATTATGAATAATTTATCATCAAACTTGAAATTCATTGCGTTGAATAGACTTTTTGTTATTTCTTTAAAAAATATTTTTTGATACACGCAATAGTTGTGCTGGAAAGTGTACCTAAAAGCTAAAAATCGGTGTTTTAAAATAATGACGTATTGAAGCTGGAAACAAAGTTATATTGAAATTAACTACCAAATTTGCGAACTCCAACACCATATTCTGGTGCGTATTATATTAAAATTTTCTTAAATATTCATTTTAATGGTTGAAAGTTAAAATGAAAATTCGATATTTTGTAGCTTCGATATGTTCCCTGTCCCCTTAAAAGATGTAGAAATCTAGTATGGTGTGACTTCCTTGACAGTTGGACTAGCCTTTTTCCCAAAATAAACTTAAATTCAGAGATAGCCTAAAGCCCTGGTTTGTAAGAACACAGATTCGGACGCTGAGCTGTGCGTCCGAATTTCCCGCTTTCTTAGTGACCCTATTTGTCACGTGACCCCGGCACCAAAAATAACGTTGACCTCAGCGTCGGTGAATCTCGAATCAGTCGTGGTTTGATTCGAGCGTCCAAAACGTGCAAAATGGCCGATGTTTCTACCTATTCGAAAGATATAACAGTGGCCTTCGCTCACTACGCATGCGTTAGATGCGGACGCATCGCCCTGGACGTGAATTCTAACAAACCACCAAAGCGAAGATAAGACGCTGATATCGCCGAGCAGGCCGATTTTTCACGCCTTGACGTGCGTTTGCAGTCCTTACAAACCAGGGCTTTACACAAAGCTTTCCCATTTCAGAGGCCGTTTCGCTGAAACCCATGCAAATGAAGACACCAGTCGTTTAAGTTGATGGAATTCGGTCCTCCTCATTTAACAAGATCATTGCTTAAGTGAGAACTTGTCAACTTGCCCAACTCTCTTCATAAATAGGCATTAGAGGTAAGTAAGCGTTAGATTGCAAGATGAGTTCTTAGAAGTAGCATTTTAAAGTAGTACTGATATGGAGTGTTTTGAACCATTTTCATTTTTTTGGCACTTGCATAGAATGATCGTCGACATATTTAAAAAGAATCTGGTATGTGTATATGCTTATATTGTAAACTAGCAAATAAATACCCGTTCTTCGCACGGACTAAAAGAATATCAAATCGATCCAAGTATATGTGTCATTTGATTTGCTATAGGATAATAAGCTTTGCCTTTGTTCCCGTTCATTAAAAGGGATAAAATCCCGTTACTTATATTGCTTTAAAATTCCAAAATAAAAATGCATCACTATAAAATGCACATCCTCATATCACAAAAATCTTTCTCAATATGAACTTATTGTCATCGCGATTGATTTTCCTGATAAATTCAAAATTAACCATAATTCTATAACAATGTTATTTCACGTCAAAACCTCCATTCCGGTTTAAAAAAAAATATTTAGCTCATTGGCACGTTCAATTAATTTTCAAATCATTAATTTAGTTCCTGAAGGTAATGGCAAGAAAATAAAAGCAATTTTAATTTTAATTAATTTTTGTTCATTTAAATTTCTTCTGTCGAATGGCAACACGAAAGGGAAAAAATTATCAGATTTGAGCGAAAGTGGTGTATTTTTTTTAGAAAATTTGAATTTTCTCTACAAATGGAACAAATATGAAAAAACTAAGCCTCAGGTGCCCACGTTGGTATTAAAGGGAATCTATCTTAAAAATTTCGAATTTCTGAGGGAAGTATAAGTAGGTCTTTTACGATCCACAGACAAACAGACACACAGACAGACTCTTTCTTTTATTATTATAGATAAATTATAATGGTTGCATAAAAGCCTAAATGAAGGCAGATTTTCAATTTCAATTAGAATGATTAGAGAAATAAGCGTTACTTTGTAACCTATAGTGCGGTGAGAACTGTAGTAACAAATTTGGCAAAATATTGATAATTTGCAAAGAAAAAAACAATTATACTTGTTTCAAAACATAATACCACTAGCTAGTTGCTGTAGATAATCCATTATATCTTTATCTATAGATGCTATACTTAGAATTTTAGATAACAAATTTTTTTCTCTGTATATAGAACGTGGAAAATCATTATTATTAAGTCACATAGAAACAACTAATTTTATAATATGTAGATGTAAAGTTAAACTACTTTTTATTTGTTTTTTATTACTTTAAAACTTAATTCTTAATAATTTAATAATCGTTTTTAATGATACAATCGACAAAATACCAAATATAATTGAAATAGTATCTATAAAAGCTTTTAAGGTGCAACTGTTTTAAGGTGAAGTAGTAAGTAAGGTGTAAGTAGTAAGTAAGGTGCAAGAACATTACTCATTAAATTTAACGAAACAAACGGAAATTCGCGCACAAAACATTCGAATTTCATTACCATTTTTACACAAAATATTCGAAGCAGTTTCAAAAAGTGGGAAGATAGAGACCTGTAAGTTATATACATTCATTATTTAAAAAAAAACCGTTGTAAAAATATTCAATACAGCCGGAGAAATAAGGCAGAGAAAATAGTTTTTTCCCCATTGGATTAACACTGAGGAACTTGAGTTTGGAGACCCGCTATCCAGCGCGCCCATTCCCCCTTAATCACCTGATTTCCTTTTTTAAAAAACTATTTTAAATGCAACGTCTTACTTTTTACTGAATGCCCTTTCTTTCTGAAGTTTAGATTTATTTTTTTGAAAAATGCCAGTTAACTTTTTATAACCATTGAAAATTTAAAAAAAATTAACAACTCTAGAAATTTTTAATCTTTTTGCCCCAATAAATTGTACTTCTAGGTGATGAAATACGTTAACTAAATAAAATGTTTGGTACTACTTTTACAAACAAATTAAACTAATAAATTTTACAATAAATTCCACCGTGTTTTTAGTATTTTGTTAAAACTTGTTAAGAACTAACCACATTTACAATAAAAATATTTTTTATCGTCTGAAAGAATAAATCATACAATTGAAAAATCCTAACAAATCAGTTTAAAAGTTACTTTGTTTCACTTAAAATCCTACACATAGCCAGTAATCCAATCATCTAGATTGAATCAAAAAAATATAACAAATGGTATATCTAAAGTAAGTGATAATCCACATAATACACTTACACAGAATCAAATTCTATGATTTTCTTAAATGAAAAATGAATTCTTACATTTCTTTTTGTAAAAGTGGATATTAATAGCTATTTTATATTGACTAATGGTCTTAAGGTATTTATGCGAAATCCATTTTTTGAGAACATTAAAGGAAGAGGAGACAATTGATTCGGAGGTAGTGATACAAGACAAAAATGGATTTAGTTGATTTGAGGAATAAATGAGTTAGTTTGATAGCTTTGACTTTTAGTCTTAAATATGGTACATTTTCGGGATTTATAAGGGGTTGGACTATTGACGAAAAGGTTGTTAATACAGGGTGTCCGTAAAAGAATGTCCCAGTTTTCCCGACAGAGTTCTGTTACCCTGGCCTCCTCGTTCACCTGACATCAAGCCTTGTGATTTCTTCCTTTGGGGCTTCGTAAAAGATCGGGTCTACGTTCAACCCCTACCCCACGATTTACCAACCTAGAAAGGTAGAATTGTACAGGCTGTTGCTTCCATTACTCCGGACTTGTTGCAGACAGTATGGGAAGAATTGCATTTTCGTTTGGATGTGTGCCGTATCACTAAAGGCGCACACATTGAGCACTTAGACAAGGTTAGTTTTCCTTCAATGCCATGTATGATTTGTTATATTTAGTATAAAATAAACTCCTGTAAAATACCATTAAAACTCGGACATTCTTTTACGGACACCCTGTATAATCCGGTATTCGGTTCTAATATAATAGGAATTAATAGGCCATAACAAAGGATTTTTTTTACGAAATACCAACTTTACATAATCATCGTAACAAAGAATAGCAAATGTTATACAATTAAAAAAACTTTCTTTCAATTTGCATTGAAACTTAAAAAATTACAGGTTATTTTAAATATTTGCAAAATTTAAAAATAAGCTAGCAAAAAAGGGTAAACTCAAAAGTATTTCTAAACCGATTATGTGTTGTCATCTAATATGAAAATAAAAAAAATATTTCAGTACTAATTTAAAAGATATAATAAGCTAGAATTTTCTTTTAAAACGCGGCTGTTTTATGGGCGAAACAATCCTTGCAGACGCGGCCTATGGGCAGTTCTAACATAATTTTTAATTTCAGGTACAAAAAACTTCAATGTGTGGTCACTTTAAATGTGTGTAAACTTGCTTATAAGGGTTCTTGAATTACGAAAAAAGTTCAGCAAAGCTCATTTGTAAAAAAAAAATAAGTGATGGCAGTTTATTTAAAAAAAAAAAACGATGCTAAAGAAACCGGTCTAAACCTGCCATAAGAAAATAACTATTCAATGAAACCGAAGTCACAAAAAAACGGTTAGTCTTAAAACTGGTTTCGGTTTTCCATCCCTAGATCATTGTGACGGTAAAGAACGGACGGTATGGAAATTCACGATGTTTTCCTGTCTTTTTTGTGTTGAAACTCACTCCAGTTTAATAAAAATGGATTTTTCACTCCTTATACTCCTTTTAAACATATTTATCGAAAAAAAAACAACTATCAAGCAAAAGTTAACCTTAACCCTGGGGGATTGTAAGAAAAGGTAATAAAGCCACGCAGCTCAATTTACTGAGATTTTTAAACTTTGGGCTTATTGGTAAAGTATAGCAAAATATGCGGCTACTAACTGAAATTTTTTCTGTTTTCTGCAATACAGATTTCATGATTGAAGAATCACTGTAGCTCCATCCAGTTCTTCACCACTTTAGCAATGAGGTCAGTGAATGTACCAAAACCCAGAGACAAAGTTAGGAAAAGAGAAATACACATTATAAATATTAAAAGCCAAAATTTTATGGAAGGAATTTGTTAAGATATAGTATTAGTTAAATTTAAAATCCAAATGAATGTAATTTTTAGCTAAAAAATGTGTTAGTTTGAGCACTGAACTAAAAATTTGACATTCGGGACATGGGACGGTAAGGAATTTTCTGCATTGTTTTGTGACCTAAAATTTTTTTTTGGAGTTTCTTTGCTTTAAAATTCCGTTTTACAATTATATAAGGACCAGTCTATTAGTATAATAAGAAAAAATTAAAAATAAATATTTAGTTTTTCAAAAGTAATGCCCAAGGGACATAAAATTAAAAAATTAGGGTAGAATTGCCCCTATATTCCCCAGAACTGAGAGTTATTTTCTTGTGACACCATAAAAACTGTTAAAAATTTTGTGCTTGGATTTATTATGATATTGGTTCCTAGTAGCTGCAACGGCTGTGTGGTGAAATGTTTCAACTTTTTTTCGGTGTTTGGTTGAACCATTTTTCTGGATTTGGAAACAAAAACCTGAGAAATGGTTCAACCGAATACCAAAAATATGGTTTAACGTTTCACCACACAGCCGTTGCAGCTACTAGGAACCATATTTTTGGTGAAACAAAGTGTCTAATTTTTAACAGTGTATGTCTTACACTCAATGAGCCTTTTTCACTGCTAATAATGAAATTCTTAAAAAGTTTTCATTCTACTACGAAAAACAATATTCTCGAATGCAAATACGATAAAATTTTAAATTTGAGATCGTACATTCATAATCTAAACTCAAATCGAAGCAACTAAAACGAGGAACAATTGAAAACTAGATTTACTGGTTGGGGTATATCCAATCATTTAATTAAATTTATTGCACTTATTGCAACTTTTATATGTCCGCTGTAACGCAGACTCTTGCCTTGCGAAACACTGTCTATGTGACTAGATTTCCAGAGGATTGCCAGAAATTTCCCCAGAGAACATTTAAATCACAGACATCCACTCCGAAAAGATTTCTCTGGGTTATGTAAGAGATAAGAGACATTTATCAGGGTAGAGAGGGAACTAACACAATTGAAGAGCTTGGTGGAAGAACGTGCTAAATGACAAAAAAAAAGAAAATGACAAAGTAAGTTTTTATTTCCACTTAAATTCTTTAAAAACGGTACTTTAAAAACCATAGATATCATACTAGTTAAAGTATTAGATTGGCAGATCACGTGACCTCCAATGCTAACGACGGGACGCGCATGTAGACCAGAATAAGAGGGCAATGGGGCCAGTGTTGCCAAAAGTTTTAGGAGAAAAACACTACGGAAAAATACCATTTAATTCTACAATTACAAAAACATACCATAAAAATACTAGCAAAGCGTTTCACGTTTTTTATTTAAAGTCACTAAAAAGATTCCCAAATGCAGCTAAAATTTTTATATTGTTTTGTAATTTTAGAATTAAATGGTATCTTTTTTGTAGTGTTTTTCTCCTAAACCTGGTGGCAACACTGGCACCATTGCCCTCTTATTCTGGTCTTGATGCGCGTCCCGTCGTTAGCATTGCAGGTCACGTGATCTGCCAATCCAATACCTTAACTATGATATATATGTTTAAAACGGTAAAAATATACTTAAGTTTAAAATTATAAAAAATGGAAAACTTGTTATCTTTAAAGGATGGCATAATATATTCATTGACACTAAAATCGCTATTTTTTCAAAAATGTCACTTGACACTTTCTTCAACTAACTCTTCAATTCACCAAATAAAATTGCGACGAGACAAGGTTTTTCGTAATATAATAATTTTAGTGCTTGGATTATTTCGATTGTTAAAGCACTTATAAATGTATAATAACGTCGACAAATTTAAAAGTAAATTCATCCTCTATGAGCTAAAAATGCAACTCTGATTGTTGCCTTTGCTGCATGATCACTCAAGCAGTAGCAAAACAACTTCTACAGAGACTGCTTGCAGCCTTTGCAGGATTTAAACAAATTAGATTGAACATGACTTTGTCACGATGGAAGTCAATTATTAGAGATAGTGTGTGTATTTCAGTAATAAATAAAAATGAATAATTTGATTAGTTGCCTTCTCTATCCAAGAATATTTCCGCTAAAAATATCAGTGATTTGCCATTATTTTTTAGGTTTTCTTTGTTTTTGAAATTCAAAAGTAATTTCCAAAATTGAAACGTTGGTATTGACATCGTAAGGATTTCTGCCCATCCATCTATCTGTTTGCGACTCCTATTATCAACAAATTAGGGAATGCCATCAATACCTTCGTTTCTGAATAAAAAACGTTATTTTCAAGTTTTTAATATTCGTTTTTCCTGTAAAAAAAATTTTCCCGACATAAATTGCTCATAACGATGGTCTTTTTTTTTTTCTTATATTTGGTTTATTTCGATAAGCTTCAGAAGAAAGCTCATTTTGGCGTAGTGCACGGCCTACTTCAATAACAAGGCCAGAGAAGCTCTCCCAAACATGAGAGTAGACGGAAATTTTGACGTCACTGTTCCCAGTGCCGAAGATCGAGAAACTAGTTCGGACGCATTCGGAACCCTAAAATTGTGGTCAGCCGTGAACGAGTGGTTCCGAACAGGTTTCGAGACAGGTTGTCTTCATCTTCGGAACAACGTCACTCGGAACTATGATGTCAAGATTTCCGTCCCCGAGCTTGTTTGGGAAAACTTCTTCGGCCTTAGTAGTTGAGTAGGCCGTGACTTTTTTTTCCAATTGTCGTTACTTGGGAGAGCGCGCGGAATATTGACGTCATGATTCAATAAAGATTTTTAGGCGTATCTCTGATATAGACACACAATAAAAATCCAATCCTAAAGGTTTGGTACACTTTGAACTATACCAGTTAGATTAAGGGGGAATGGACACGCTGGACCGTGGGTCCCCAAACTCAAGTGCCTCAGTGTTAATCCAAGGGGGGAAAAACTATTTTCTCTGCCACATTTCTCCGGCTGTATTGAATATTTTTAAAAACGGTTTTTTTAAATAATAAATGTGGATAACTTGCATGTCTTTATCTTCCCACTTATTGAAATTGCTTCGAATATTTAGTGTACAATTATTTATTGAAAATTAAAAAAATATTTGAACAAATTTCAAAAAGTGGGAAGGTCGGGACCTGCAAGTCAGCTACATTTATCACGTAAAAAATCAGCTTGTAAAAATATTCAATACAGCCGGAGAAATGTGGCAGAGAAAATAGTTTTTTCGCCATAGGATTAACACTGATACACTTTGCTTTGGAGACCCCCAATCCAGCGCGCCCATTCTTCTTTAAGGATTTTAGTTCTTAAAAATCCATGGGGTGTAAAGCACTCAAACATGATTATGTGTATTTTAAGGCCAGTGATGTGACATAGGCTAAATTCCCACCACACTTTTTTCTCTCAGTATTTTATTGAAAGAAGAAACGTAAAAGGAAATAGTCCCGTCTACATAAAGGAATACATATCTTATACATAAAGGGTCTCATACATAAAGAAAATATACCCTTTACATATTCATCTATCTCATAGCATGCGAAAGGTCCCAGGTTCGGATCCGGGCATCGCTAAAATAACTGCCGACATATAAACGGCTTGTGCAGCCAAAAATGTCCGACGAATAATACCCCGTGTAGAGGGAGTGCACGTTAAATATCCTTCAAAGTCCTAACGCTGCGTACGATGCGTTGAGCCTACTCAGGTATCGTCTCGTCACTTGACTGAGGTTCTAAAATATGACGCCCATCGCCAATAGCCCTCGTGTAGCTCTAGTACGCCGATAATTCAAGCTAAACAAACAAATGATTGATAGACATATATTTTTAGGCTTGTGCGCTTGGTCACAAAGACCCGCTTATAAACCTTCGTCAAGAAGGACGGACACGACATACACACACATACAAGACAGATGCTGCCATCTATCGCCACCTCCACAATTTAGACTTGTCCCTGAAGGGGAGGGAAATAGTCTCCAGGGACCTGTAACCGTGGTAAACTGCGCAATGACCGACCACAGGACTTTCGGACCCAACAGATTTAACGAGCACGTACTCCGCATATACTCGGTAGGTCTTCAGTGGTACCGGGACTCGATCGCGGGACCTTCCGATCCCGAGACCGAGATCTTAACCACTGGGCTCCCCACGGCCTCCAAACAAACATATTCATCTATA
Source organism: Oedothorax gibbosus (assembly GCA_019343175.1). Taxonomy (NCBI): domain Eukaryota; kingdom Metazoa; phylum Arthropoda; class Arachnida; order Araneae; family Linyphiidae; genus Oedothorax; species Oedothorax gibbosus. Next base: position 645,730 of record JAFNEN010000241.1, read on the forward strand.
AACCCGCCACTACGGACTCTATCTCCCCGATATAATCTTTTTCAATCCTAACACAGCCGTCCCCAATCAAAACACCATAATCAAGATGATTATGATAACCCCCGATGCAATCCACTAATTTATTACCTTTTTCCCACCATACATGCCCGAATTCATTCTCACAGTGCCCAAATCAAAATCGATCTCGGATTCGTAGGGCACGTACACAAAGCCTGTTGCTACTGGACCCTTGAAGCGTGATCCCACTACGACATTTTGATGGCACAGTGTTACTGGTAAGGTAAGGTAATCGTTTCCGGCTGCCTATTTCTAGCCTCCTTCAGGAGCTTTAACACAGCCAATAACGCCTCATAATTTAGAACCCTGGTCAAGTGACGAGGTCGACACCTGAGCGGGCATCCAACGGAACTTCGAGCGACATCGTACGCTAACGCCGTCGGGACTTTGGACTCCACAGATTTAACGAGCACGTCTGACCCAGTGTACTCGGGCCTACCCGTGATGAATTGAGGATTTTTCTACTATTTCCAGCACAGATCCGATTTATAGGATGACTGGCAGTAGGTGGGATTCAAACCCCTGCACTCCTGAGAAGGTTGAATCTCTAGGCTGATGCCCTAACCACTCGGCCGCGGACGGGCAAAGTGTTACTGGCTTCGTGGTATAGTCTGGCTGCCACAACTTCGCATCCCAAATATTTTGATTGTGGAAGTCCACTTCAATAAAAGGTTTTTGGTTTTGGGCAAGAGTTACTATGTTTATCGATTCATTGCTTTTATGGGCGCATATTTCTTTAAGGTTTAGAAACAGATTATCACTTGAAGGGTAGATCGAACTTGCATCGGCCGACCACAGTACTTTCGGACCCAACAGATTTAACGAGCACGTACTCCGCATATACTCGGTGGGTCTTCAGTGGTACAGGGACTCGATCGCGGGACCTTCCGATCTCGAGACCGAGACGCTGACCACTAGGCTCCCCACAGCCCCAGCCTACACTGAATAATGTTGGTAGGTAGACATATATATTCAGGTTTGTGTGCTTGGTCAGCGACCCGCTTATAAACCTTCGCCAAGTAAGACAGACACAACTCACACATAAGTGGATCCATCTATTTTTTAGAGACAGAGGCCAACTAGAGGATCCCCAGAATTGGCTTGTCACCCCCAGAGGTATTGATTTGGTATGGGAACTTAGAGGACCCAACAGATTTAACGAGCGCGTACTCCGCATATACTCGGTAGATCTTCAGTGGTACCGGGACTCGATCGCAGGACCTTCCGATCCCGAGACCAAGACGCTGACCACTAGGCTCACTACGGCCCCTGAATAATGTTGTATTTATTCATATGCTTGGATTCTTATAAATATAATAATAGTAAATTAGGGAATTTAAAAACCTTTTGGGACTGCTGTCAACTCGTATCGGTTAGGTAAAAAACACAGACCCGCGGAAGAACATCAGCAGCTGTTCGTCATTTTTTGAGATCGTTGACTTTAACTCGGCTGTAATTGGGTTATTTCAGGTGACGAAATTCCTTCCGGCTTTCACTTTTACGCTTCCTGCGATAAGTGAAGGTGTGGAAGGTAAATCGGTTCTCCATAGGGTACTTGACTGTATCTCTAAAATACCTACCAATATTAAATTAATTATAGTTTGAACCCAAAAATAACAAACTTATATATTTTTTGGCTTTATATTTTTTGGTCTTTAAATAATTCATAAAAATCATTTTAAAATGGCTTAGTTTTCATCGGTACGGCATGTGATCACAAAACCGACGATTTGGCCGACGTCACTAGTATATATAAACAAAGCGGTGTGATGTTTTTTTGCTTGCAATTAACTAGATTTAATCTAATTTACTATTAAAATAAGAATTATATAGATAATGGAAGGAGGTTTTACATAAGTGGATAGTTCAAATTTGCTTAAAGTAAATTCCAAAATGGTGTTTCAAAGTTTGTTTATAGTTACTAGTGACGTCATAGATACCACGTGACAGCCACAAAGCGTAACTGGCGTAATTTTTCGTCCTAATTTCTAAAAAAAAAATACGGGTCCAATATTTTTGGCATAAGAATATTTTAAGCAAATAAATTTTGTTTAGTCAAATACCCTATTGGTCATCTGTTACCAAGTGTCATGGATTCTTCAATCGAGGCTCGAGAAAGATTTTATTATATTTAGCATTTATACTACTACTCTAGACACTGAAAGATGCCCATTAGGTATAAATAGTGTAGAGTAAAGAAATATTTTGGATTCAGGCGATTTGGTTTTGGAGCTCAACATTCTGATGATAATGATGTCGTGTCCATGGATAAAGATTATATTTGACCAAAGGTCTCATAGACTGCGTCAGCGATCTGCAGACAGTGGTTGGTTGGTTGGTTGGTTGGTAGACATATATATTCAGGTTTGTGTGCTTGGTCAGAGACCCGCTTATAAACCTTCGTCAAGTAAGACAGACACATTACACACACACACACATAAGTGGATCCATCTAATTTTTAGAGACAGAGGCCAACTAGAGGATCCCCAGAATTGACTTGTCACCCCCAGAGGTATTGATTTGGTATGGGAACTTGGAGGACTTTGTGACCACGACGGATTTAACGTGCACCAGTCACCATTAGCGTACACGGGGGTCTTCGGAAGGCAGCGGGACTCGAACTCGCAACCTTAGGGATGCCAGTCCAAGACCTTACCGACCAGGCTATCCCGGCCCCCCAGACAGTGGTCCTCATAAAGGTCTTCGTAGGGCAAGTTGGTGATTTGCTGCAATTTTTCCAGGATGGCTGGACAAGAGTAAGATGTTTTGGATCCAGTTCCGAGTCGCAGTTTCTGCAGCTGGAGTATTTCCTAGTTCCATCTTTTTGGATTTTCATCCCTTTGAAGTGGCCTGTCCTTAATCTAGTTAGGGTGGTCGCAGTTACCCTATTGGTGTTTAATTCGCAGATTTGGTGTTTAATTTGAACACTTCTGCTGTTAAATTTGCTGTTAACATAAATTTTAACCTAATTAAAAAAGAAAACCAATTTCGACTAATTTATCATAAAGATAACTGCAACGATAACCTCTCCTGTGTTTGTCAAGAATTGGAATGTGTAGACACAATTAAGTACCTTGGACTTCACATAGATTCAAATCTTAAATGGAAATCTCATATCAATTCTATCTCTAACAGTATGCGGTTTTTCCTTTATAAATTTTATCATTTAAAGCATCTAGTTAATCAAAAATTTCTTAAGCAGCTCTACTATGCATGGGTTCATCCCAGAATCTACTACGGATTGTCTATTTGGGGTGGGGACTACGAATCAAATATATCCATAGTCAAAAATCTCCAAAATAAATTTATTAAATTAATTCTTAATTATAATAATCGCAGTATTACATTCCAAGATTACAAATTACTAGACATACTTCCAGTTCATCATCTACACTTTTATAAAAATAGCTACAATCTCTTCTTAAATCCCAATTTATGTGATAAAAGAGAAATAGTCAATCCTAGACGACCAAACGTTATTTTCAATATACCCAGAGCTAACAGGGAGATTTTTCACAAAAGTTTTTTTTATTTAGCTCCTAAACAATACAATAATCTCCCTGTTGATCTGCAAATTATACCAAATGTCATCGTTTTCAAAAAAAAGCTTAAAAATTATCTGTTTTCAGTTGATAATTAAATTTGATTCAATGTAATTCAATTTTGGGTTCTCTATTGTTTATTTTTAAATAGCACCGACGACTTTGCCAAATTTCATTGTCATATCTACCCTGTATTGTTTTATTAAAAAAAAAATGTCTTGAATTTCTTTTCACTCGTATGGGATTCTAAATCCCCAGAGTGTTTATTTTGTACTTGTTGTTTTCTTGATAATAAAAAATAATAATAATAATAATAAAAAAATTTTGCTTTGGCCACTGAGTTGATGTTATTAAGAGTGGTTTGGGGAAGAACGTCATTGTTGAGTTTTCTTGCTTCTTTTTCCAGAATATCAGCAAACATTCTGATTCGATTTTTAAAAAAAATGTTGAACTTCCTTATAATCATAAAAAGTTGCCCAGTTGGTATAGCATTGGACACAATACTCACGGCCACGGTCCGGCATCTGTTGACCTCGAATTGATTGCCCACACTGATTTCCTATAAATTTAAAATGTAGCTAAAATGCAACAAACAAGCCGATCCGGCGGTGCAACGGTTAGAGAGCTAGCCTTTGGAGTCTCTGGGTTCGGGTTCGAATCCCGGTAAGGTATGGATGTTTGTGTTTGTGGAGTATATGCGGAATAATTGCTCGTTAAATCTGTTGGGTCCGAAAGTCCTGTGGGCGGTCATTGCGCAGTTTCCCACGGGTACAGGTCCTTGGAGACTATTTCCCTCCCCTTCAGGGACATGTCTAAATTGTGGAGGTGGCGATAGATGGCAGCATCTGTCTTATATGTGTGTGTATGTCATGTCCGTCCTTCTTGACGATGGTTTATAAGCGGGTCTTTGTGACCAAGCACACAAGCCTGAAAATATATGTCCACCAACCAACCAACAACAAACAAATACTCCGAGTATACTGGAACACCTGTCCTGTTGCGGCGCACGATGTTTCTATAAGTTTCTGTTGTATGCCAGCTGATTGTGTCGGCATCCATCATCACCTGGGTACTGTTCTAAACTACGAAGCCTGCCAACCATTTGCACTCGTGTAGTTCCAGTACAGCGACGTTTATAAAATCAAACAAAATCGTCTTATAGTTCAGTTTGAATTATCGTCGCACTACAGCTATACGGTGACGGGCGTTATGATTTAGAACTACAGTCAGGTAACTAGCCGACATCTGAATATGCACCAAACGCAACCGTTAAGTGCGACATTGTACGCAGCGTCAGGACTTCAGAGCATATTTCCCGTCCACTCCCTCTACACTGGGTATTATTCGTCGGAGATTTTTTTGGCTGCACGGGCCGTTTATAGGTCGGCAGTTATTTTGGCGATGCCCGGACCCGAACCTGGGACGTACCGCATGCAAGGCGAACGCCTAACCGACTGGGCTCCCCAGTCCCTCCCCCAAACAAAATCGCCATTAGCTAATCTGGCAGCTTCGGATTATTTTTCACAACCTAAAACTGTGAAAGAAAAATTGTGTAAAATATTGCAGAAGCATGAATGTAAAAGTTTTAACTATGTTGCTATGCGTTGCACGTTACGGTAGGGTTGGTACATATATATTCCGGCTTGTGTGCTTGATCAGAGACCTGCTTATAAACCTTCGTCAAGTAAGAAAGACACAGACAAACTTTTTACTGACACAGAGAGAGAAGATACACCCAGGACGAAGGCGGGAATTGAACCCGCACTCGGTACAGAGCCCAGACTGTTAGCGTAGGCAGCTATCTTAACCACTAGGCCACCCGGGTCCCCCCGTTACGGTTTTAGTGTGTATTCTTTCGTAAAGAAAGTGTGGCAACAGTGGTTAGATTCATGCAACATTGGTCCACTGCGAAATAAAATGTAAAATCGTTCAAAGTATTCGAGTAAGTTTGCAGTTTCTTTTCATTTCAAAGATCTGATGTTTCAACTTGATATTTTTGACCTTAAATTTCGATTTTGTCGCTGTATTGATTTCATTAAAGGTGACTAGAAATATTTTTTTTTTCATTTAGATGTATCGCTTCCTTCCACGGTGGGATTGTTCTTTACGCCTTCGTCACCCCAACTCTTGGCGACGGGCTCTTGGCGAAGAATCCCAAAACCCGGCAACCCTGTAGCACACTCCCACCTTGCAGCAGTAACAGGCATAATAACAGGCGCTTCTTAGGCTCGAAGATGCAGAATTCCGGGTTCGTAACGTCCAAAGGGAAGGGCCCTGCCTTCAATTTAGGCCCTATTGGTAGGCTGTAGCTCTCGTGCGACTGAGCCAGGGTTGTTTTTTTACGAGTGTTCTGTGACCGGGGACCAACGGGAGTTTTAGTGGGAGAATTTGTGATCAAATGACTGTAGAATCGGATGTGTATTGTCAAAGGAAGGATTTATGTGGTGCGGTGTTGTGTTGAAGAAATTTATATAGGATACATCCAGAATTGGTAAGTTTTTCTGTTTACTCAGTTAATCTAATGTATCGTATTTAACGTATATAGTATTAATAATCTAAGTGTGTGTATAATGTTTTAAATATATTAAGAACTAATCTAATACAAAAAATTGCATAAATAGAAAATAACTTTATTATTGTGGTTAGAATTCTGTTAAATCAGTTGGTACTAAATAATCATGGTACAATATAACTATTAAAAATATATTTAAAGAAGTTTCAAGTTTTTCAAGTAGGCTTTAGAAAACATTGTCTAATCACAAATCGGTTACATCTTAAGATAGTGAAACCTGTATTACTTCTCAATCATTAAATCTATATTAATATAAATTTGTAGGTTATTTTTTTAATAATAGACTAGGCAATAAAATTCCTAAAAAAAACCCACCCTAATGAAACCCCTTAAATAAAAAAACCTGTTTTCATAAATACTCAATATAATGTATATTAAAAAAAATTATGATACACTTTGGAAATCATTTTCTTTTTCAAGTGGGCTTTAGAAAACATTGTTTAGTCACAAATTGGTTACATCTTAAGATAGTGAAACCTGTATTATTTCTCAATCATTAAATCTATATTAATATAAATTTGTAGGTTATACTTTTTTTTAAACAAAATAGTAACACTTTTAGTTCTTTATCCGATAATAGTAAACAAACCGATTTCGAGTTTTAAAATGCAATTATATCGTAACAATTTTTTTTATGAAATACCAACATGCATGTTACTTCTCAATCATTAAATCTATATTAATATAAATTTGTAAGTTATACTTTTTTTAAACAAAATAGTAACACTTTTAGTTCTTTATCCGATAATAGTAAACAAACCGATTTCGAGTTTTAAAACGCAATTACTATCGTAAATTTTTTTTTATGAAATACCAACATGCATTAAAATATTGTATATTAAATTAAACTTTGAGTATTTTAATCTGATAAAAATTCGTCAATTTCTATTCAAATATTCTTTGCAATTATTTAGCCGTTTGATAAATTGTGATGTGGGGATTTACGTATGAATATCAGTAGGAACTAAACTGTACAAGTTAGAATATGTATTTCCGAGAATAAATAATTTTTTATTAAATATTCTTTATTCATATACACTCTTAAAACAAACGAGCGATTTTAACTCAGCCTGAGTTAATTTCCACTCCTTTCCGTGCCGAAAATGCACTTCCCTTATAGGAGTGGATTTCACTCTTTCGTTTTAAGAGTGTACAATTTTACCGAATTCCTGGTTGAAAGAAAGGAATCTTGGATTGCACACATATTTTTTTATTACCTTCAGCAATAATTTACAAATTCACTACTCATTATTTGCAATAATATCATATTGAATATCTATTTATAGTTATCCTTCAATTTTATACTTGAAATTTAATGATCCCTCCTTTAAAAAAATCTATCTAATCTTTTAACTATTTTATTGTCTAAAAAGTAATAACAAATGTGTCGCAAAGCTTTTTACGAAATCTGTTTACTTGGAAGAAATTTTGGATGCATATATCATTTTATTTTTTTAATTAGCTATCATTAATAGCTGTTTATTTTGAGCAGTCTAATTTTATTTATAATTAAAATTTATTTTTATAGAGAACATTTCTTTTAGTAGGTCAGCTTAGTGAGTTGTTTTATTTATGTGAAACATTGACTCTCAGTCGTTTGAAGTACCAAATTTTGTTTAGTAACCCTAAGATATAACGAAACGTTTATTCTATATAATCAGAAAAGAAAAAAACCCCAAAAACTTAAATATCATAGTGCTAGTTATTTGAGTTCCTTACACTCTTAAAACAAACGAGCGGTTTTACCTCAGTCTGAGTTAATTTCCACTCTTTTCCGTGCCGAAAATGCACTTCCCCTATAGGAGTTGATTTCACTCTTTTGTTTTAAGAGTGTAAGATATAACGAAACGTTTATTCTATATAATCAGAAAATAAAAACAAAAACTTAAATGTATAGTTATTTGAGTTCCTTAGAACGACCAGAACTCGCATAAAATATACTTTAGCGACTGCATTTTTGTTTTCCATTTGTAGATATTAAAATCCAATGACAGATTTCCTGCTTATACTTTAAGCCATTTAAAATACTTTTTTAAAAAAATTTAATGTTTGTGTCCAACCAATAACGGGTCATATCACGGCCTACTCAACTACTAAGGCCGAAGAAGCTTTCCCAAACAAGCTCGGGGACGGAAATTTTGACTTCATAGTTCCGAGTGACGTTGTTCCGAAGATGAAGATAACCTGTCACGAAACCTGTTCGGAACCACTCGTTCACGGCTAGACTACAATTTTAAGGTTCCGAATGCGTCCGAACTGGTTTCTCGATCTTCGGCACTGGGAACAGTGACGTCAAAATTTTCGTCTGCGATCATGTTTGGGAGAGCTTCTCTGGCCTTGTTATTGAAGTTGGCCGTGGTGATATATTGCTAGAGGATCAAATAATACTTATTCGGGTGAAATAATTACCATAAATACTATCTCTTATGTAGTGCAAAAGCAAAGATTTAGCTTCTGATTTGAGATGTAGGCCATGGTCGAAAATTTATCAATGAAAATTTTAGTAACCAACGTGTAAGACTCGAAGCATCATTCGCAGGTAATTAAAAGATATAGCTCTAAATATATTTATTGTAAACAAATGTCCTATAAGCACAACATGGCCGGATTTAAAGATTTGCCGCCCCTGTCACAATATTCTCCCACTTCGGGGAAAGGTAGCTGGTTAGCTGCAAAATAGGGTGGTTTGTGCTGTTTAAAATAGATACACATATTAGAGTAATCTGATGAACCTTTGCACACTAAATCGAAAGCGAAATAGGCAAAATATTGTTAACTGTTATACTATTTTTCTTTCAACTTCGAAATCCGGGAGGAGGGGTGCACTTGCCCTCGCAGCGACCATATTTGCTACGAAATATTAGAACTATATATACGTTTACGATTTACACATTAATATAAATTATTTGTTTTCCTTCTTAAAAATATTCGTATCTTTAAAATAATTTTTTTATGCCGAATGCCACTTTAACAGGTCGTAAAATTTGCCGCCCCCGAAAATTCGCCGTTCTAGGCTACAGTCTACTTAGTTTATTTAGAAATCCGGCCCTGAAGAACAATGAAAGTATAGTCCGCCTGCCACAACTTAGCATCCCAAATATTTTGATTTAGGAAGCGTTCACTTTGTAAAAAGGTAGAGAACCTAAAGGAGGCAGGGTTACCAATCCCATGGTGTTTGGCGAGCCTGCGGATTTTTGGGGTGGTTTAGTTGGAAATAATGTGGCACACTAAAACTACAGATAGGTTATTAGTGAAAGGAGGATTATAGTTAATTGCTGAAGGTCGTCATCAATTGCACGTGCATTTCTTTTCTATCTTGACTTGATCGTCAATAGATTTGCATCTTTAGTATCTATTATTTACCATATTCAGTATCACTTCGGGGAACGCTATAAGTTAAAAAAAAAATAGCTATGCAATAATAGTGAACCCATGCAAGTTCGAACTGCCCTTCAGTTGAGAAACTGTTTCTAAACTTTAACGAAATATGCACCTGCATAAGCAAATGAATCACCAAATATATTAACTCTCCGTTGTAATTTAAGAATAATTCTAAAATTACAAAAAAAAAATATCGTAAAAATACTAGCTGCATTTTGGAATCTTTTTAGTGACTTGAAATGCTTTTCTAGTATTTTTTTTGCAATTTTAGAATTAAATGGTATTTTTCCGATGATGCCGTAGCATTTTTCTCCTTAAAGTGGTGGCAACACTGGCCCCATTGCCCTCTTATTCTGGTCTTCTATGCGCGTCCCTTCGTTAGCATTGGAGGTCACGTGATCTGCCAATCGAATACTTTAACTATGATATCTATGAGTATAACTAAACTAATAATTATTTGGGTAGATGGAAAGGGTGATCAGACGCACTGAATTTCGCAGTAGAGTTTAGTTTTTATTCAACTATACAGCTATAAAAACTGTGCTAATATTCTCCGTTTAATTTTATGATAGTGTTTTTTTCTTTTTCAAACAAAAGTAACGTAAATAAAATGGGATTTATCAAAATTAAAGATTATTTCTTAGTCAAAATGTGAATCAAAACGCTCCAAATTCTAGGTTTTTTAAAATTGAAAACTTGAAATTGTTCGCAAAACAGTGACACAAAACACTTAAAAACAGTTAAATATATAAATAGGAGAATATGTAGCTTACTCAGATAATTGAAATCATTCATCAAGTAAAAATAGAAACAAAGCGTGACTGGAATGAGTAGGGGGGGGGGGATAAGACAAAATGTGATAGATAGATGGTTATAAAATGTAAACAAGTAGGTTTGTCACAGAATCTGTCACTTAACCGGCTTTTCCACACAATAGTTGTATTTAACATATAAAAAGGCGCCAAACACAGCATTAATTCTGCAATAAACATTTACATGCTAAATTTGGCTAGTTTCTTTTATTTTATTTCGAAAATTCAATAATTATTACTTATCGTTTGCAAAAATTAATTTTTATTTCAAAGTAATATTCATATAATATTTATAAATATGTAATATTCGTCGCTTTTAAATAGAATGAAAATAGTTCATATCAACATACAAAGAATCTCGTAGTGAAATATATTTGACGTCATTTCAAACGGATCGATGTCGCAAAAATAAATTTATTTTGATTTATTGTCTAAAAGAATTAAAGTCTATCTCGAGTGATTGTTGAGAATGGCATTGGCGATTTAATTCGAATAAAAATGGCTTCCTATGTTTTTTACATGAGCATTAAATTTGAAGTAATTCGAATTCCTCTCTGAAATTTTCAATGTATTCTAATTTCGATGCGCTGAATTTTTTGACGTATCATACTTGCCCGTAGCATTTGTAGTTTGGGCTATGAAAGTGGGTGACGGACAGACGGACTGAACGATTATAATACCTTCCACTTTCTACTTTATAAACGTAGTGTGGAAGCTAAAAAGTTTAAGCCAGATCAGTGTGAAAGCTGTGCAGTCCACTAATGTGTAGTAAATATTGAGTGGACAATCACAAATTATGCAAATGGCTGATCTTCTGCCAACAGGAGGTGCACACAGGTGTACGCAGCGTTAGGATATTTAACGTGCACTTCCTCCACACGGGGTATTATTCGTCGGACATTTTTGGCTGCACGGGCCGTTTACAGGTCGGCAGTTATTTTGGCGATGCCCGTACCCAAACCTGGGACCTTCCGCATGCTAGGCGAATGCCTAACCGACTGGGCTCCCCAGCCGCCTAAATACATTTAACTCAGACTGAGTTAAAACCGCTCGTTTGTTTTAAGAGTGTAGGTCTCGTATGTCCGATCAGGAGGCGTAACCGCACTACTTTTATTACTTTTACTTGACTCAAACCAATAACACATTTCCTGGACAAATTATTAGACGCACTGCAAGATTTCATGTAAAATATTAATTAACGGGTGATAATGTACCGTTTTATTATTTTAAATGGATTTATTTTTATTTTTTTTATAACAACGTGCAAAACAGTTCACTTTTTTATATCATATATTCATTCATAAATCGTTGCGAAACTGACACTTTACGTGCTTACGTAACAGCCAGTGCCGAAAGTAGTACTTTCGGCACTAGTGCGGTAAAGTAAATAAGAGTATTTGATTGGTAGAAAAAGAAAATGATGTCATGAATATATCCATGGAAACTAAATGTCATGAAACTCATTTATATTGGTTTATTACTTTTGCATTTTCTAATATCTCCATGGAAACTACAAGTACTACAAATTATTTTACAACTTTTCTTTTACTACTTTGGATTTTCGAATATCGCCATGGAAACTAAATGATGTCATGAAAATCACTCATTGGTAGAAATACTTTTTTGCACGTTATTATAAAAAATATTGTAAGCAAGCACGTGCCAAATAATACTTTATTAAGCTCTTGTCATTATTTCACTCGACCTACGGTTTCGTGAAATAAAATTCACTCGCTTAATAAATTATTATTTTCGGCACTAGTTGCTTAAATAACTATTATATTGTCCAATCAATTACCGATTTATTTGACATACATAAAACAGCATTAATTTAGAAAAGCATAAGTTTATTAAGTTTTAAAGAAAAGTGAAATGAATGTTAGTAAAAGTCAATATTTAGTTGAGCCACCTTTGGCCGCTATCAAAGCTTTCATTCTGCGCGGCATGCTATCAATGCAAGACTGTACTGTCTCCTGCATTTGAGGATGATGATTCCACATATAATCTTTTCTAGGATCTGATACAGGTTTGTACTTGTTTACGTTCATGTATCACTTTGTCAACACAGTGTTGCCATAGGTTAAAAATAAATACAAATATGTAGTTTACAACAATTCTTTTAAATAAAAATCAATAATACTGTAGTTTAAATATAACAATATTGCATAAAAACTCTTAAGAAACATAAAATTACTAAAAAAATACAGTGCGTCGAATACTTTGTCCAGGGACTGTAGTAAACATTCGCACTATATCGATCTTAATAACATTGAAAGCCAATTTCAAGTAAGTCACAGTGGAATATAAACTGTTTGTGCCTGAAACTGAAATGATTAAAAGTACACAAGTAAAAATATACAGAATGACCCAGCCAAAATTGCATTACATTTTGATTTTACAACTATATTAAAATATTTATTATAAACATATTATTAGTTAACAATTTTATTAAACTTATTTCGTTATTTAAAAAAATATTTTTATTACTTTTAAAATCTATACTAACATATCTATAATATTAATTAAAAATCATTAAATATTTAAAATCATGAATATGTATTTCTAAAATTTTAAAATCAATGAATATGTATTTCTAAAAGTTAGAAAGCAATTGATAAAAGCAATGATTTAACGAATGGTTTTTGCTTAAAACTATTTATATTTTTACATATGTATGAACTATTTAACTTTGACATATCTAAAATTTATCTAAACAACAATCTATGCATTTTATGACAAATTTAAAAATAACATCAATTTTTAAGTAATCATTTACATTTACAACAATAAATGAATTTATAAAAATGTGAGTCTAATAATTTCAAAATCTTATAGCCTTAATTAATGCCTTTAAGAAAATCAATGGTTAATAAGTAGTATTGATGATATATTCTTTCCAGATAAAGATTAATGGCCAAAGTCTCATAATGTTTTTCAGGATTCAACAGTGTCCTCATAAAGCTCTAAGGCGAGTTGGGATTGCTGCAATTTTGCCAGATGGTCTGGAACAAGTAGAAAATGTTTTGATACAGTTCCGAAGGACATTTTTTGCATGCGAATTTTATAAGTTAGTATTAAAATGGCATTTTCGGATAAACCTAAGATAAGGATACCAAGACCCGATCGACGTTAGTTTTTTTTTGAACTGAAGAATTGTAATAATTTGTTTAATGAAATTATACAGGGATTGGAAAGTTAAAAAAGTACACGTTACAGTTTACAGTTACTTAATAAAAAGTAATAGTTACATTCATATGAAAGAATTCAGTTATTTAAAAGTAAAAATTATTTTGAGAAATTAAAATTAAAAATGTTTAAGAAATGAAATTAGCCATCATTACCATGTTTCAAAGATACATGATAAACAAATAGATAAGCTCATAAACAAAAAATGATATATTCACGTGATAATTGTGAATAATCAAAATTAAGCATAAAATTAACTATTTTATGGTAACGCCGTTAATTTTTCAGAAGTAACTGTAACCTAGTTATTTAGCGGTAACGAAGTACGAAAATGTCGTTACTTTTCCGTTACTTTACGAAAGCTGTCTGATGCCAATTTTGAAAATCCACAAGAGAGAGAATGAAACATTTCGCATCCCGAAATACGAGCTTTTCTTGGGAGGGTAAAAGTAAAGAATGTAATAGAATTGTCCACTTTGGCTGCTAAAGGCGTCACGGCGGCTTTCAGACAGAATTGTAATAGTACGAATGTTTTTCCTTGTCTTTTTACCTTTCTAAGTATCACATTATAAGCACCGCACAATTACAGGCATCTACGGAAAAGAAGGGTTTTCAAATAAATCACGCTAACTGCCAAGAAGGTTGGATCCCTCAGTCCAAACCCCTTTGTGTCCCCATGCCTGAATGGGTTCTACAACAATGACCAAGTCCTTCCCCTCGAAGAGGGGTGGGGTGGGGGGAGACAGAGATTTCACATTTATTCTTAAAATACCCCTATTTCTGTCATTATCTACGCCTACCCGAGTGTTTGCAGATGGACTCGTATCAGGGTAAAGAATTAAAATTAAATATAAAAAATATTTATTAATTATAATTTCAGTGTTTTGTTTGAGCTTATATTTCGTTTATCGTGGTTCTCTTTGAAAAATGGTAAGATGGCTAAATTTCAATTTTTCTTATAACTTGAAATTTCGAAAAGTAACTGTGATTCGTTACTTTTTTTTAAAAAGTAACTGTAACGCGTTACATTTCATATGAAGTAACTGTAACTCAAACAGAGTTACTTTTTTAATTAAGTAACTGTAACAGAGTTACTTTTTAAAAGTAACTTTCCAATCCCTGGTTTAAAACTTTTCACCCCTAATGATTCCATTTGGAATCATCAGCTTGCGATTTTCTTCTCACCAATGTGAGCTCGCATTTATTTATCGATAGATGGAAGAATCATGTTTCTGGAAAAATTAAATGTTTGTTTTCATTAAATGAAAATATAAAAAACACGGTAAAATAAAATTTACCCCAAAAAAATTTTATGAAATAAATTGACCCTAAATTCTTCACTCTTGCATTCCTAGATGATTAAAAATTTATTTTAACTTTTTTTAACAAATAAAGTTTTGAAAAAATTATTCTTATAATTTATTCAAAAGTTATGATTTCAATTTTCCCCCCTTAAATTATAGTTAAAAAAATGAGATCCCCTGTCCTGTTTTTTACCAGTTCATTCTGGATGCATAATGAATCTATTTCACAATTTTTAGATTTTTAGAATTATAAAACAAAACGTTGGAACTGAAAGGGTTAACAAAAGTACGCAAGGTGCTCCCCTAATTGTTTTGAGCAGTGTATTTCAGTAATGACTATTTTAGAGGAAATAAAACAACCAAAACAACAATGTGGGCAGAGAATACCAAGGATCGCATTGACCACACTGGCGAACATCAGAAAGTCGATATTAATTTACAAAAATAGGGGGGGGGGGGGGCAATGCGACTTATAAGTGCTAATTTTTACTTGTTTTATCTCCTAAATTATTTTTTTATCTAAGCGATTTTAGAATTTAAATATTTAATAATAATGGATATGGTACTATGTTTACATATTTTTGTCATATTTAATGATTTAAAAATAGGAAAAATCAGATTTTATTATTAGTTTCAAAACATAAAAATCTAATTAAATATTAAATAAAAAAAAACATTTTTATATTCGGGTGTGTTGCCTTCGTAACTCGCCCGCGAATCGAAATTTCGTGAGCCAATAGCTAAAAATGCATTACTCAAATGATGTACGTTGCAACGTTATACACTGCAAAAAAAACGGCACTTTTACGGAAATTTCCCATACTTTCGATTACTTAAAACCATTTCGCTTACTTTAAATTCTCTAACCGTTTTATAAAACTCGTTAACAGTTTCAAACAGTGCAGACGAATTAGCTTACAGGTGCTTTGTTTGGGGTGTTTCAGACAAAAGGGTTGACGTAACTGTGACATCACTGTAGGCGCGGCAGTTCCAGTTGTCCATTCACTTAACATCGTTACTACTTGTCTGAATGCCTTTGATAAAACTGTAAGTACGTATTTCTCCTTTCACGTATATTTAAGGTAACAGGAAACAAAACGACCATTCAAAATATCGAATTTTCATTTAAACTTTAATTATTGAATCTTGCCTTTACGAAAAAAACTTCTGTGATGCACATTTGAATAGGGGGCTGGAGTTTGCGAATTTGGTAGTTAATTTCAATATAATTTTGTTGCCAGCTTTAAATGTCATTATTCCAAAACACCAATTTTCAGCCTTAATGTGCACTTTTCTCTTTTTCTATTTTACTAGAAGGGTTGAAATTTTCTGTGATGTCGTATACATGTCTATTTAACACAGTGAACCAAAAATATTCCAAAAAAATATTAAGTGAGTAAAAATAAAACGATTTTTCTAATTTAAGAAATGCGCGAAATTTCTATTTAGGTTGATAACTGTTTGGTTAGGTTGATAATGTTTTATAGTCAAACATGAGGTTCATTGCATTGAATGGACTTTTTTTTATTTCTATAAAAAATATTTTCAGATACACGCAATAGTTGTGCTGGAAAGTGTATCTAAAAGCTAAAAATCGGTGTTTTAAAATAAAGTCGTATGAAGCTGGAAACAAAGGTATATTGAAATTAACTACCAAATTTGAGAACTTCAACCCCATATTCAGAGGCCTATTATATAAAATTTTTCATAAATATTCATTTTAGTGATTAAAAATTAAAACCAAATTTGATATTTTGAAGCGTCGTTGTGTACGGATTTCTCCTTTCACGTATTTAAGCTCCAATCAACCCAATGTTTTACTGTTTTCCTGCTTCACTATAAAATTCTAGAAACGTTATGCGTGAAAAGTCCCTTCAAATAGAATATAAGCGTGTGTGGCGGTTCACCACACACGCAACCTCAGTATGCATTCAACAGCTAGGTGGCGCTGATTTACAGCCACGTTCCTACCACTATTCCAGATTACAACGTTAATAAAATTATATAAGCCGAGGTAACTCATCTCCACCAAAAGGATCCTCAAGGTGGAGATGAATTACCTCGGCTTATATACTACTATTAACGTTGTAATCTGGAACAGTGGTAGGAACGTGGCTGTAAATCAGCGCCACCTAGCTGTTGATTGCATATTGAGGTTGCGTGTGTGGTGAACCGCCACACACGCTTCTAGCCACTTCATATCACATGATCCCTCAAGTATACTACATGCTAACTAAATCAATGAAAGTGACACACCACTAAACTTTTAATTCTCATTTGATTCCTATTGTAGTTGTACCTTTTCGTGACGCTAGGCAGTAATAAAGTATGTGCGTGACAGTAAATCAGCCTTGGGCAGGCAAATTGCAGTATATGCACTATGGACTTGGACCATTGTTGTATAAGCACTCAAATACTCTAACCTTCAAAGAAAAATGCTAAAATAGTGATTATTTCAATACAAAAACGGTCTAACTCATTGTTGTGGTTACTGCATACGGCAGAAATGAAGAGCTTAGTGGAAGAACGTGCTAAGTGACATTTCTGAAAAAATTGAGATTTTTGTGTCAATGAACATATTACTAACTACTTTAACGATAACAAGTTTCATCTTTTTCACAAACTTTAAGTTTAGTATATTTTTTACGCTTTACAAGTACCGTTTTCAACATATCTGAGTGCAAGCAAAAAACTTTAAAGCCAATTTTCTCGTTTTCACCTTTTTGTCACTTAGCACGTTCTTCCACTAAGCTCTTCAAACGTGAACACGATAGGACAGTAGTTGGTATGATGTAATGGAACATAGGGTATTAATTCTGTCTTGTATTGCATTTTGTGGGTATCTAATGGAGGACCAGTGGTTTAGTGCTGGTGCTTCGCATTGCCACGCCACAGGTCCGGGGAACGAGTCCCGGATTGGACGAGGTTGAATCGGCCTTTCATCTTTTAAGTGTGTCGATAAAATGAGTACCAAGTATGCTTGGGAACTAAACACTGGGGGTTCATCGTGCGGCTGACCACCTTACCGGGACATATGCCTAGCACCCCACAGCCCTTGGTCACGTAAGCTGGATTGGACACGGTATGCCTTGGCACTCTAACAGGCTGTTGTGCCGAGGAGTTTAGTTTAGGATATCTAATGAATTCGTTCTTATTTGGGAATCTGTTTGTAAATGCTGTAATTTGTATACAAATCTATGGATGATATAAACTATGGATATTTTGGATGATACTTTTAAAACAAGTCAAAATGACTACGACTAAAATACAATTGTCTTTAAAAAAAAAACAGAATTTACGTAAAAATTAAGCAATTTTTTTCCTATGAATAAAAAAATCAATAAAAAGCCAATTGTTCGTTAAACCATCGCAGATTTTGTTCTGTAAATTATACGGTATTTTACGGAATATCAGCTAAATTTCTTTTCTTTAAAAGCAACAGATTTTTTTAGAATAGGTTTTTTCTAGGATTGATTAATTTTCAAATCAAACTACTATCGAGCGTTGGTTAAGAGTCATGTCATGGAGTTCGGATTTTATTTAGCTATCCTATAAGCAGTTGCGTAATAAAACACTTCTTATAATCTACTGTATAGGGTTGGTATACGTTAATTTTGTCACCATTCTAAGTTTGGACTTTGTGCACAATGGTCAGGATGTCCAGACGTAATGTGGGCTTTGGAGACCGGTAGGTTAGGAATTCGCCTAGCATGCGGAAGGTCCCAGGTTCGGGTCCGGGCATCGCCAAAATAACTGCTGACCTATAAACGGTCCGTGCAGCCAAAAATGTCCGGCGAATAATACCCCGTGTGGCGGGAGTGCACGTTAAATATCCTTCAAAATCCTAACGCTGCGTACGATGTCTCCCTTAACGGTTGCGTTGGGTGCCTACTCAGGTGTCGGCTCGTCACTTGACTGTGGTTCTAAAATACGATGCCCGTCTCTAATAGTCCTCGTGTAGCTCTAGTGCGACGATAATTCAAACTAAACTAAACTAAACTAAACCAGACGTAATGAATTTTGAAATACAGTTTACTTTGTGATTTAGCTATCTAACTAAAAAAATTTCGCAAATAGTCTACATTGAATTTTTTTATAGTACTCTCCAAAAAAAATAACATAAATAAAATATGATTTATGAAAACTTATTGGACGAAAAAGGTAATCACTGAAACAAACCTGGTTCGGCTAACAATTGTGCTATAATGCTGCATTGGCTGTCAACTCAAGTGTTGGCTCTGTCACTTGACCTACAATTATTAATCTCGTCATCAATATAGTAGGGAATGGAGAGCCCAATTGGTAAAACGCATACTTTGCTTGCGAAAGGTTTCAGGTTTGGACCCGGGAATATCTGAAATAACTGCTGAACTAAAAACAGTTTTTTTTCCTGCACACTGCACTCCAGACTGCAGAAAACAGTCCGTCGAATTATAAATACTCCATGCACGTTAAATAGGATCCAACGCATAGGATATCTTCCTTATAAGTTGCGTTTCTGTGGTATTACGTGTACGCTTCATAAGTCCGGGTAAAGTTTGCGGGTTCTAGCCCCGGATGAGTCGTCAGATTTTCAGGATGGGAAAATCATGGGCACCCATTTCATATGATTATATGGCATGTAAAAGATCCCTTGAGTAACCATATGGCTTGGGTTCTCGCGGAAAAATTAAAATCTTAGCATACTTCACATTCACAGAGACATTCACAGAGAGCTCAGATTCTTTGTAATCTGAGAGTCGAAATTGGTAGCGAGAGCCACCTAGATGGTGCCACAAAAAATGGCTCTCAGTTCTGGGAAATATGCCGAGTCTGCAAAGGCTTAAGAGTCAATAAAGCAGCCCCGTTGAAAAAAAAAGTTATATAAAACAAAAAACCTAACATGGCTAAATCTTGATCTTGCATATCATAAACCTGCAAAACAAAATATTTTCTCAACTATGCACATTTCCATATTCATAAACATTAGGAAATTTTCCAAACGTAGATTCCTTAAATGGAATGTCTAAATTCGTGAACTTTCAACTTTGTTTAGCGGAATCAACGTCCCAAGGGGTTTTCCGATAAAGTTTAATGCAAGGAAGTTTTAAATTTCGGTCGCAAATTAAGTTAAATAGCGATTCCTTCTCCCCAATTCCCGTATAACGAGATTTCGTCGTTTACTCTATTAGATTTCAGCGATGCCATCGAAATATTCTGGGGAAGTGTAGAGTTTAAATAACTTGCACCCAAATTTTAAACGTTGTTTGAAATTAAAGTACAATTTGGATTGGCATATTTAATTTTTGTTTAAATATTGTAAGTTTAAAGGTTAAAGGTTTTAAGTAAAGTAATAAATGTAAGC
Source organism: Oedothorax gibbosus (assembly GCA_019343175.1). Taxonomy (NCBI): domain Eukaryota; kingdom Metazoa; phylum Arthropoda; class Arachnida; order Araneae; family Linyphiidae; genus Oedothorax; species Oedothorax gibbosus. The sequence continues at coordinate 665,928 of JAFNEN010000241.1, forward strand.
AAGTTTTGTTTATAACTCAAAAATGGCGGCCGTGTTTGCTTATGCACGATTTATCCGTTAATAACTTATTCTACGCATACTTAAAAGGATATTTTGTTTTGTAAATGAGTAAAAAGAGTTTATAAAAAAATACAAAACAAGCCCTATTTTATCTAACTATCTTACATTCTCCAGGGCGTAAAATAAACATGGCGGCGATCACGCCCCCAACTGCAATATTCTTCCGGGGCCCAAAATTATTATCGCCAAACTGGAATGGCTTCTGTGTTTACGTATTCATATCCATTCATTAATAACTTATTCTAAGTATATTTAAAAGGATATTTTTGGTTGTAAATGAAATTTTTTTTTAAAAAAAACGAGCCCCATGTTGTATAACCATCTTCTTCGCGGCGTAAAATAATCATGGCCACGATCACGCCAAAAAATATTATCGCCAAACTGAAATGGCGCCCGTGTTTGCTTATGCATAATCTATCCACTAATAACTTATTCTAAGCACACTTAAAAGGATATATTGTTTTGTAAATAAGTTTTAAAAAAAGTATAAAATAAGTACAAAATAAGCCCCATTTTATCTAACCATCTTACATTCTCTCCAGGGCGTAAAATAAACATGGCGGCGATCACGCCCCAACTGCAATATTCTTCCGGGGCCCGAAATTATTCTCGCCAAACTGAAATGGCGGCCGTTGTTTGCTTATGCATGATCCAGCCGCGTTTCGTTGTTCTCTCTTCGACTTTTCCCGTGTCCCCGCGTAATTTCATTATCGACGAAAAGATTATTATCTTTTACTCCCGCGAGCAGAGAAAGAGATCATTGGAATTTCCTAGTTTTGGGGTGGCTTAAGTGGGATTCCCACTATGCAGCAGATATTTATTTACCAAATAAATGTATTTGTATCAATTTACTAAATACACATATTTAGTATTTACTAAAAGTATGCATTTACTAAATTTGTGTATTTACTAAATTATTGTATAAATACAGTAAAACCACTTCTTAATTGCAATAATACCTCCCTTACTGAATAAAAATGTTAAATTTTTGGTTTATTATATTCTTTTTAACCTGGCTCAATTTGTGCTACATAACTTTTACTTTCAAATGAAAATACTGCGATAGCATCGAAAAGCCGGCAAATAAATTTTGTAATTTTTTTCCTCGTTCTGAATTGTGCTGATCCGAAAGGTGGTTTTATAACATTTTTCCTTTCTGTCTGTCTGTCTGAAAGCACTCTATAGCTCAAACTATAAGAAATAAGACTTAGTTAAAATACCTGTCGGACAACATAATAAGGTTTCCGAAAAAAGCGCGTCGGTTAGGCATTCGCCTAGCATGCGAAAGGTCCCAGGTTCGGGTCCGGGCATCGCCAAAATTACTGCCGACCTATAAACGGCCCGTGCAGCCAAAAATGTCCGACGAAAAATACCCCGTGTGGAGGGAGTGCACGTTAAATATCCTTCAAAGTCCTAACGCTGCGTACGATATCGCCCTTAATGGTTGCGTTGGGTGCCTATTCAGGTGTCGGCTCGTCACTTGACTGTGGTTCTAAAATACGACGCCCGTCGCCAATAGCCCTCGTGTAGCTCTAGTGCGACGATAATTCGAACTAAACTAAACTTGCATCTAAACTAATATATAAATACTGTCGAACCCTTTTCGCAATCTTGTTTAACAAAGAAAAGACCCACATGATAATTGAGGGGAGAGTAGGAGTAAAAATTTCTTTTCTTCACAATTTGCCTGTTAAAAAAAAGTTTTTCCGTTCAAATTACAAATTGCTCGTTTAAAATAAATATATTTTTCTCTGTAAATTATGCGTTATGTTTTTGGCACATCAGCTGCAGCTTTTCTACACTCTTAAAACAAAGAGTGAAATTCACTCCTATAGGAGAAGTGCATTTTCGGCACCGGAAGGAGTGCAATTAACTCAGACTGAGTTAAAACCTGTTTAAGAGAACGCAGATTGTTTCTTTATTTCTTTTACCCACTCCGAAAAGAGTGAAATTCACTCCTATAGGAGAAGTGCATTTTTTCGGCACGGAAAGGAGTGGAAATTAACTCAGACTGAGTTTAAAACACGCTCGTTTGTTTTAAGTGTAAGCTAAATTGTAATCGTTAAAACGCAGCATGCAATTCATGAAAGCCCCGTGACTGACGTTATTACAACAAAACAAAAACCAGTATTTCAAAACAAAACATTTAACCTTTTCAAATTATCATTTAGTGTAAAATGCGTTAACACTTTTATTGCGTAAGATTTTACTATTCAGTGGATATACACTTAATTAATTATCCATAATAATTAAGGGTTCATTTAAATTAAATGAAATCCTTTTATCATACACGGATTCATTGGAACTCCGTTTATATAGTGTAAGTTGATTTTAATTTGGAGTGACTAAAGATGTTTTTAAAACGGTGTGTGTCTTTAATTTAGACAGACGAAATTCTTCAACCAAATTTCGTTTAATTAATTTTAAACTAATTAAAACTGTATTTTTGTTATGTTTATTTAATGAAGGATGTCATTCGTTTTGAATGATATCTAAATGTTATTAGAATTGTCTTTATTTCGAAATATTGGAATTTTTAACAAACTTTTAACTGAAAAATTACCCACTAAACTTTAAGAAGGATTAAGTTACCCTATTTATTTTCGTTTAAAAGGAATTTTTCATTAATATTTTTGATAAGTTGCTGTAGAATAGCTTAAAACAGGGATTTTATGCACGAATATTTTAATAAATATTTAAAATTGTATATGTTTTAAATTTGGACGGATATTTAAAATTATTTCTTCTACTTGATATTCATTTTCTTTGGAGAATTTATCTGTAAGCAGTAAGAACTCATTTTTAATATAATGCATAGTTTGTGGAAATATCTTGGGATGTAAACACATAATTTCATTTTTTTAAAAAAATACGAATTTAAACTTTTTAAATTTTATTTTAAAAATCTATCCAATATTATCACTATTCCATACCAGTACTATTAAATATACTATTATGTACATTAAGGGGAATCGGATGGGTGTTTGAGTCAAAAATGTCGATTTTCTGATTTTCTTTTATTTTTAATATGCATCTCTATACCTTTAATTTGAGACCAAAATTATCTATTTCTGTTTAGTGATTTTCTTTTTATAAACATTTTTCAGAAACTCTGTATATCAGTTCTTACCTATACCTTTTCTTTGGAGTTTCCTGAAATATAAGGTTTTTCAACAGTTAGAAACATTTTTCTCAGGAACTATAAGAGATATCAACATGTTTTGTTTTATTATTGCTTTCCCATCAATGGTTCTTTGATTTAAACTGAGGAATTTTAAATAACTCTGCTCAAAAAATATATAACTTTAAATCGGATTTTTTTTTCGCGCGTTTTTTAAGCACATTTTTAAACACTCACTGTAAAAGTATTTTTTATGCTGTGAAATATCCTCAGTTTAAATCAAAGAGCTATGTGTAAGGAACAAACTAAAAAAAAAATCATAATTATATCTCGTATAAATCCTGAGAAATATGTTCCTGAAGTTAGTAAAATTAACATGGGCGAGATAGAATCATCCGACTCCCCTTAAAAAAAATAACGCTTTCCATAAACATCTATTGGAGTTTTAGCTTTTTTAAATAAAAATATGCTTACAAATATAACAAACTATGTGAAATCAATTTGACGAATAGAATGTTGATGAGGACGATAAGAAGTTGAAATAAAAGGTCGATTCACGTGAAAAATGTTTTTCCAATTGTTTTGAAACTTTGGGAAAACATACTAAAAAGTTTAAATAGGATTTTAAGATAGAAAAAAATCGATATTTATTTAAATCAATTTTGAGGTACTGAGCTCCTTAAACCCACTATCATTTTAAGAAACATATTTAATAGGAATTGCTAAAAGTAAAAAGAGCTCAATAAAAAAAGGACATTTTCCAAACACACTACTCCTTTCACTAAAGCTTTAAAGCAAAATATCGTAGTGGGATATTCTCTTATAGATTTGACATATTTTACTTTAAGTGATTCAGATTCCATACACTCTAGCATAACCACCATTTGGTATTTAATTAAATTACTAATTAAGACATTATTGGATTTTGTTTTATGTATTTTTCAAAACGCAAATGAGTTTTTTTTAATTGCATTACCATTTTGAACTATCCTTAGTAGTTTATTTTTATGTGGTTTTTTTCTAAATCGATGTTTAATTTTTAACGGAAAGGTATTTAGCAGTGAATTAATAATCAAGTTTGAACCAATTATTCTTTATAGTATCTTTTTTTAATCATAAAGCTATAAAATAATTTAGTTTCTCATGAGTAAAAGAAGATAATATCTTTGCTTTTATGTCTTTAAAAAAAATGTATTTCTTAAATTGTTTATGAACAACTTAATTTTTTACGATTTTGGTTTCAGTAGAATAGATTTATGCCATATTTATGTTTTTAAATAAATATTTTTATTTTACTGAATAAAACATCTTGAAAATAAGTTTTAAAATGCTGTGTGCTGAGAACTAAATGTGGAGGTTAAAAATTGCTTAAAAGCGCGAAAAGGACGAAAAATTAAGATATTAATTCTAGGAGTATATATTAATCTTTGTGTATCTCCAACATTTACGTAGCTCTAGTGAAACGTTAATTACACCATAATCAAACCTAGTTATGTTACTCAATGCCTTAAAAATATTAGGAACCGGTACAATTTGGTTTCAGTTTATTATCAGTAAGGTCGACGAGGAGCTTGCATGCGAAAGGTCCCAGGTTCGAGCATTGCCAAAATAATTGCCGAGCTATAAACGGTGTGTGAAGCCAAAAAAGTCGGACGAATAATTACCCTAGTTAGTAGAGGGAGTGCACGTTAAATAAGTTCCCTCGCTGTGTGCACTGTCACCCTTAAAAAGTTGTGTTGATCAGGTTTCGGCTCGTCACTTGGGTAGGGTAGGTTGATACATATATATTCCGGCTTGTGTGCTTGATCAGAGACCCGCTTATAAACCTTCGTCAAGTAAGACAGACACAGAAAGAATTTTACTGTCACAGAGAGAGAAATTACACCCAGGGCAAAGGCGGGAATCGAACCCGCACCCGGTACAGTGCGCAGACTGTTAGCGGAGGCAGCTATCTTAACCACTCGGCACCCGGGCCCCGGCTCGTCACTTGATAGTGATTCACATTACAACGCTTGCACCAATAGCCCACGTGCGGGCAACTGCCTATTGCAACTTTAAACTCAACTTAACCTCAGTTTAAGGTGAAAAATATAATTTATAAACTATCCCCTTATATTTGAATTTGTGGTAAGTGAAAACACTACGACCGACCACCTCCATTAAACGACCACCTCGACTTACGACCAATTTTTCAAGGCACTGATCCCCCCCTCCCATGTGTTCAATGTTAAATCATAAAGTTAAGAAGGAGAGGTAGAGGGGTCTATGAATTCAAATGGTTTGAAGCAGGGCTGTCAGGTTTTTCGAGCTACTGCGTATCCCATACTGGCACTGAGGTATCCCAAGATGCACCGCTCTAGCCGTGTTTTGAGCTACTGCGCATAACATAGTGACCGAAACTGGCACTGAGGTATACCGAGATGCACCGCTCTAGCCTGCTTCATTTGTGCGCTACTGCGCATATACATGGACCTCTCTATTCTCTTTCCTACCTCTATGTGTTAAATGCCACTCTGGGAGAGAGTGGCATTAAATTCTTTTTATATCTTAGACGTCATTAGGAGGGCAAATAGAAACCGATCATTACATCACAGCTATTATCTGGCAATTTTAACACGGACTATGGGAAAGCCCTCTAACTCCTAGAAGGGCCTGGATACAACCAGACTTCTTCTTTTTAAAAATTAATGCTGGTGTTAGAATGGGAGGAATTTATAATATACTGATGGAGTGCTGACCAGGGGAGAGGGGATCAATTGGTATAAAATAAAAGTTTACATAAAAAAACAATCTCCGTTAGTAAGGGTACACCCGTGCAACGCCGGGTTCATAAAGCTAGTAAATAATAAAAGCTTGTCCAAACTTTCAGTCAGAAACGTGTTTCTACGCCACATTTTCAAGAAACACGTACGATGCATCCAACACCATTATTTATATTTTAACGTGACATGTATTTCGATTTTCTTAAAAGATTTTGTGCTCACATTTTTAGACAAAAATAATCTTTCAAAGACTTAAGATGCGTCCTTTTATGTCTAGTCTTGTTTTTTCCTTAACAAATTTGTTTTCCACAAAGAGCTGCATTTTAATATATCTCGCTAAGTGGTTTTCGAATATTCAATTAGGGATATGGATGTTTTATTTCAAAATAAAAAAAAGTTTTTTTTTGGAGTCATAAATAGTGAGTGTTTTGATGTATTTAATTCTTTTTTATAGTTTAGTTTAGTTCGAATTATCGAGTACAGCAGGCCTAGAAACACTATGGGCCACCGTGTCGCTGAGTTATATTCGTGAAGTTAGCGTTTTGTAAATTTGCAGCATCAAAAATATGGATGTCTACAGAAAGGTGAATACACAGTGGTCGCAAAGGATTATTGAATTGACGTTCCCTAGATCTACGCCGGAGTTATTAATCGTTTATGGGAAAGCTTAAGATGAGAGACAGAGTTTAGTTCGAATTATCGAGCACAGCAGGCCTAGAAACACTATGGGCCACCGTGTCGCTGAGTTATATTCGTGAAGTTAGCGTTTTGTAAATTTGCAGCATCAAAAATATGGATGTCTACAGAAGGGTGAATACACAGTGGTCGCAAAGGATTGTTGAATTGACGTTCCCTAGATCTACGCCGGAGTTATTAATCGTTAATGGGAAGGTTAAGAAGAGAGACAGAGTTTAGTTCGAATTATCGAGCACAGCAGGCCTAGAAACACTATGGGCCACCGTGTCGCTGAGTTATATTCGTGAAGTTAGCGTTTTGTATATTGGCAGCATCAAAAATATGGATGTCTACAGAAAGGTGAATACACAGTGGTCGCAAAGGATTATTGAATTGACGTTCCCCTAGATCTACGCCGGAGTTATTAATCGTTAATGGGAAGGTTAAGAAGAGAGACAGAGTTTAGTTCGAATTATCGAGCACAGCAGGCCTAGAAACACTATGGGCCACCGTGTCGCTGAGTTATATTCGTGAAGTTAGCGTTTTGTATATTGGCAGCATCAAAAATATGGATGTCTACAGAAAGGTGAATACACAGTGGTCGCAAAGGATTGTTGAATTGACGTTCCCCTAGATCTACGCCGGAGTTATTAATCGTTAATGGGAAGGTTAAGAAGAGAGACAGAGTTTAGTTCGAATTATCGAGCACAGCAGGCCTAGAAACACTATGGGCCACCGTGTCGCTGAGTTATATTCGTGAAGTTAGCGTTTTGTATATTGGCAGCATCAAAAATATGGATGTCTACAGAAAGGTGAATACACAGTGGTCGCAAAGGATTGTTGAATTGACGTTCCCCTAGATCTACGCCGGAGTTATTAATCGTTAATGGGAAGGTTAAGAAGAGAGACAGAGTTTAGTTCGAATTATCGAGCACAGCAGGCCTAGAAACACTATGGGCCACCGTGTCGCTGAGTTATATTCGTGAAGTTAGCGTTTTGTATATTGGCAGCATCAAAAATATGGATGTCTACAGAAAGGTGAATACACAGTGGTCGCAAAGGATTGTTGAATTGACGTTCCCCTAGATCTACGCCGGAGTTATTAATCGTTAATGGGAAGGTTAAGAAGAGAGACAGAGTTTAGTTCGAATTATCGAGCACAGCAGGCCTAGAAACACTATGGGCCACCGTGTCGCTGAGTTATATTCGTGAAGTTAGCGTTTTGTATATTGGCAGCATCAAAAATATGGATGTCTACAGAAAGGTGAATACACAGTGGTCGCAAAGGATTATTGAATTGACGTTCCCCTAGATCTACGCCGGAGTTATTAATCGTTTATGGGAAAGGCTAAGAGAGAGACAGAGTTTAGTTCGAATTATCGAGCACAGCAGGCCTAGAAACACTATGGGCCACCGTGTCGCTGAGTTATATTCGTGAAGTTAGCGTTTTGTATATTGGCAGCATCAAAAATATGGATGTCTACAGAAAGGTGAATACACAGTGGTCGCAAAGGATTGTTGAATTGACGTTCCCCTAGATCTACGCCGGAGTTATTAATCGTTAATGGGAAGGTTAAGAAGAGAGACAGAGTTTAGTTCGAATTATCGAGCACAGCAGGCCTAGAAACACTATGGGCCACCGTGTCGCTGAGTTATATTCGTGAAGTTAGCGTTTTGTATATTGGCAGCATCAAAAATATGGATGTCTACAGAAAGGTGAATACACAGTGGTCGCAAAGGATTGTTGAATTGACGTTCCCCTAGATCTACGCCGGAGTTATTAATCGTTAATGGAAGGTTAAGAAGAGAGACAGAGTTTAGTTCGAATTATCGAGCACAGCAGGCCTAGAAACACTATGGGCCACCGTGTCGCTGAGTTATATTCGTGAAGTTAGCGTTTTGTATATTGGCAGCATCAAAAATATGGATGTCTACAGAAAGGTGAATACACAGTGGTCGCAAAGGATTGTTGAATTGACGTTCCCCTAGATCTACGCCGGAGTTATTAATCGTTAATGGGAAGGTTAAGAAGAGAGACAGAGTTTAGTTCGAATTATCGAGCACAGCAGGCCTAGAAACACTATGGGCCACCGTGTCGCTGAGTTATATTCGTGAAGTTAGCGTTTTGTATATTGGCAGCATCAAAAATATGGATGTCTACAGAAAGGTGAATACACAGTGGTCGCAAAGGATTATTGAATTGACGTTCCCCTAGATCTACGCGGAGTTATTAATCGTTAATGGGAAGGTTAAGAAGAGAGACAGAGTTTAGTTCGAATTATCGAGCACAGCAGGCCTAGAAACACTATGGGCCACCGTGTCGCTGAGTTATATTCGTGAAGTTAGCGTTTTGTAAATTTGCAGCATCAAAAATATGGATGTCTACAGAAAGGTGAATACACAGTGGTCGCAAAGGATTGTTGAATTGAAGTTCCTCTAGATCTACGCCGGAGTTATTAATCGTTAATGGGAAGGCTAAGATGAGAGACAGTTTAGTTTGAATTATCGTCGCAACTAGAGCTACACGAGGGCTATTGTGCGTCGTATTTTAGAACCACAGTCAAGTGACGAGCCGACACCTGAGTTGGCACCCAACGCAACCGTTAAGGGCGAATCGTAGCAGCGTGGACTTGAGCATATTTTAACGTGCACTCCTCTACACGGGGTATTATTCGTCGGACATTTTTGGCTGCACGGCCGTTTATAGGTCGGCAGTTATTTTGGCGATGCCCGGACCTGAACCTGGGACCTTTCGCATGCTAGGCGAACGCCTAACCGACTGGGCTCCCCAGCCCCATTCTTTTTTTATAAAAAGGTGTGCTGCAATTATTTTAAAGTGATAACGAAGAGGGCTCAAATAAATTCATATTTCTTCTATTAACATACACAATATTTCTTAGATCCCAGTAATTCATGATATAATACAGGGAATGCATGTATACACTTTCTGAGCTTTTTACATTTCTAAGTATTTTTTTATATAAGAATCTAGAAATTAACAAATATTTTTACTCTTAATTTAAAAATTTCTATTTTTAATAGTAATTTCTATTTAAATTTTATTTAATTTTATTAATTTAATTTAATCTATATAAAAGGCAAAATCCTGACTGACTCACTCACGTATCACGCCAGCCCAATACTGAAGGTACAGCTACCAAGTTTTAGAAAATATTCTTTTTATATCGTAGCGTCATTTAAGAAGCGATTTTTCGAAATTCGAATCAAACGGTGTAGGTGAAAGCGTGATAGTGGATGTAGAATGTTTACCACATTTGGGCAGTTTCTTTGCGCTAATCGTGAAATAGGAACAGGCCATTATATCACAGCTGTTCTGGCAATTTGAACAGGGGCATATGGGTAAGCCCTTTAACTCCAGAAAGGACTGGTCAATCACCTCATATCAGAATCGGAGGAGATTATAATACCCTGATGGAGTGGACCAGTAGAGAGGGGATCAATTGGTATAAAATAAAAGTTACAATAAGAAACTACTAATGGTATAAATGGTACTAATTGGTACAAAATAAAAAAAATACATAAAAAACCACTAATTACACCCGTGCAACGCCGGGTTTATAAAGCTAGTTTAATATAAAATTTAAAATTATTTTATATAAATTATAAATATTTAATATAAATTTTTATTTTTTATAGTAATTTTTCTATTTGTAAACATACCATCAGATGTCATCTCCAGAAGTCCGTGTTTTTTTCTTTCTTTTTCTTCAATTACACGGTAACAGATTAGGAACATCATTTCACGGCAGAAGAGAGATAAATTACAGTTTGTTTACTACTTTGTGGTCCTTAACTTTTTTGCTAACAACTATCGTCCAATAAAACGACCGTAATTTATTTTGTAAGTGATACAAGGTATTTAAAGTACATCTATTTGAATACCAGATTTTCCCAAAACGCTGCTAAGGGGGGCGATACGTGTAAAAATCGATTTTTTTTATTTCGTAAATAGTTAAAATAACATCTCAAAAATATATCTGCAAATTATTAGAATGAAATTCGGATTATTTATTGATTAAAAACTCATTTAAACGCTACACCTCAACTCGGATCTAGAGGGCTTAGTCTAACTTTAAGCACGTTTATCTAATTTTTTTTTTTTAATTGGAGGGCAAGATAACTCAAAAAGTTCTCAATCGATCTTTATAAAATTTGGTATACGTTTTCTCTATAGTATTATATTCTTGTTGAACCTCAAAAATGCCCAAAAATTTTTTTAAGTACAGTTTTTTTTACCCAAAAACCTTTGGAAAAAGGTTAAAAAGGAACTTTTTTATTCTGAGGCTTGCCGATTTATAATTTTTTAACTTTTTAGATTTTTTATTGGTTTAACTAGAAGATGTAAGTTTTATGAACATTTTCAAATAAAAAACATTTGATTTCAGATCTAATTTTGGAGTAGCTAGAATCCCGCCGATTGATAGCTTTATCCGCGAGGGTCTCAAAAGATTGTTACTACGGCGGCCATCTTGAAAAAAAAAACTAAAACAAAAAAATCTAATTTTTGTGTTTTAATTTGTAATGCATAAACATACTGAATTTAAAACGATTCGTGTATTTCTTCCCTTTAAAGTCTCTGAAAAACGATCAAAATTCAGGTGGTTACATGTATCGCCCCCCAAGAAAACATCTCTTAAACATAAAAAAATATAAATTACGAAATTGAAAGGAATATACTTTTTCATGTATGGATAAAATGATATTTCTTAAAAAAAAATGTTTGAAATCCAATTTTTGAGCTTTGTAAATTTTTCATAAATACCTTTTTTAAAAAAATTGTAAAGATCGCTTAAAATAGTTTATGCAGCAAATTCCAAAAATTGTGCTACCCGCTGTGCTCTAGGCTGTATGTATAACAACGTTAAGCTTACTATTTATAGCTATTAACTTACGATCTTGAACATAGGCAGATACCTTACGAAAAGTCTATCCCATATTCTCGAAAATATGAAATACTGCATTGCTAACTTTCTGACTGGCTGGAAATGTGCAATAACGTATGGTTTTCTCAGCATAAATTTTAAATTATTTTTTTTTCTAAACAACATGTTAGTTTAAAAATTCAAATTAAGGTGTATTTTAGCTTCCGCACTACGTTTATAACGTAAAAAGTGGAAGGTATTATGATTGTTCAGTCCGTCTGTCACCCACTTTCATAGCCCAAACTACAAATGCTACGGACAAGTGCGATACGTCAAAAAAATTCAGCGCATCGAAATTAGAATACATTGAAAAATAGTTCAATTATTTAAAAAACTGCAAAATTGAATGCTCATTAAAAAAGCAAAATAAGCCATTTTTATTAGAATTAAATCACCATTGCCATTAGCAACAATCGCTCGATAAATTTTAATTCTTTTACAATAAATTAAAATATTTTTTTTTTTTTTTTTTGCGACATCGATCCGTTTGAAATGACGTCAAATATATTTCACTACGAGATTCTTTGTATGTTGATATGAAATATTTTCATTCTATTTAAAAGCGAGGAATATTACATATTCTTTGAAATATAAATTAATTTTTGCAAACGATAAGTAATAATTATTGAATTTTCGAAATAAAATAACAAAATAGCCAAATTTAGCATGTAAATGGTTAATATAGAATTAATGCTGTGTTTGGCGCCTTTTTACCTGTTAAACACAACTGTTGTGTGGAAGCGGGTAAAGTGGCAGATTCTGTTACAAACCTACTTGTTTGAAGATATGATCTTTACAGCTGATAAATTTAGACTATCAATAAATATTATTTCTATTACCTTTTCTTTGCATTTGCTTGTGTATTGAAATCGTTCCAGCGTGAATGTATTAAATTAAATATACGAAATGGCCGTGTTTCGCTATAGGAGTGGCAACAGTTCCAGCCGCATTGTTTTCATTATTGGTAAATCTAAAATGACATTTGTTTTAGTGATAGGTTAATCTAATTATTTCATTTTGATATGAAAAATATTGGAATTGATAAATAATTTTAGACAGCATGTTTTACAGCGATTTATTTTGATGTTATTTTCTCTTATTGTTCGTTTTACTTTATGTAATTTATTGTACTGTAATCCGTGGAATAATTTTAACCTATTCATTAGCAAATATAAAATATTCTAAATACAAAATATCCTCTGTTTTTACCACCTATTGAGAGTGAAACGGAAACAACCAATGAAATCGTGAAAATGCAAGAATAGAAACTGAAAAATTACTTCAGCTGAAAAAACCGAATTGCTCCTTTGTGTATTTCATAGATTTGTTAAAAGATAAAGATGAAATCAACATGCAATTGTTGTATACCAAACAATTTCGTAAGCAAATTAAATACCTAAGTAATTACTAATTGATTCCATTGAAAGATTTATTTGTTCCATTACAATTCATTTTTAAATTGAGCACTTTATTGGCAAGCGACTTCAATTTAAATTTAAATGCGAATGGTTAGTTTTTAAATCTAATTTAAACTCCACCCTTACAAAGTTCAAATGTTAACCACCAGGTGGCAGTGTAAATCTTAACCTTCGCAACTTGACTAATCACCTCAGAACAAAACGTTAGAAATATTGGACTTTCCTATCATTAGTGGCACAAAAGAAGCTGCCTCTAATTAAGCAGATTTAGACGCCATGGAATTTAAGAAATAATTAAAAGTGGTTCAGTGTTTACTTCTCTTCAAAAATCTTTTTTTCAAAAACTAGAGGGCGCTGCGGTCTTTTGATGAAAGTCACGATGTCGATAGTTTTCTTTTGTGCTTAGATAACTAATTTTGTGGCTTTCTTTATGTAGCAGGAAATCGAAGTTTCGATTAGAGATTTCTAATTAAAATGTAAACAAAAGATGGCATTGTTTAAAAGTTGCATAATATAAGTTTTTTTAAAAAAAAGGAACAAAACATTAATTAAGTAAATAGTACAAGTAGATATCTGGTATTTAAATATTAATTATTTGAAAAAAAAGATGATTTAGTTTGCAACTTTTTTATTTCTGATTCTTTATTATTCAATTTTAAATTTCAATTTATACATCATTTTCTTCTCCCATTTGATTTGACCAATGGTATATATGTAATAAATGGTACACTATATATGTAACAAATGGTACACTAATAATGACACACTTGATATTCTATATAACCGCCATTAAGTTTTTATTCTCATCAAATTGATTTTCATAAAATGTCCTGATTTTGTAAAGTTTCTATAAAAGCGTATCGTAGTACCATTTGGAATAAAAATTCTGAAAACTTTCAATAAAAATTGAAGATGCGTAGCCGAAACTTTAACCAAGAGCTACTTATGTACAACAATTTGGCTACATCTTCAATTTTTATTGAAAGTTTTCAGAATTTTTATTAACCAAGAGCTTCTTATGTACAATCTATTGTTATTAATAAAGTGCAAATTCTTCAAAATGCGCAAAAATTAGTTTCTATTCATATTCACTATTCAGACGAATAGCAGTATTAATTCGGTTGCGTATAGGATTTACTAGATAAAAACCAAAATTAAGTTTACTGTTATTCTTTACTTTTATTATTATTATTATACTTATTATTATTATTATACTTTTATTATTATACTTTTATTATATTATTAATATACTTATTATTATACTTTATTAATATACTTATTATTATACTTTATTATTACACTTATTATTATACTTATTTTACTTTTATATATTCAATAAAATTTCTAAATAAATAAAAATGTCCAAACAAACCAAATTTAATGTTAAAAAACAATCACTAAACAGGGCCATTTTCATTTATTACTAATCATCTTACTCAAATAAAAATCAAAAACGAATAAAAATACTTTTTAAAAAATCAAGAAATTATTTGAAAATCCATTTCATGAAAATAAAAACTTAATGGTGGTTGTATAGAATTAAAATAGTGTACCATTTGCTACCAAATGGGAGAAGGAAATGCTCTATAAATTGAAATTTTGAATCAAAAGCAGATAATTTAAAACAAACCCTATTCTATCGTACCCAGAAATGGGACTCTACTAAATCTCTTCAACTTTGGTTTGGATTAATATATAATGGAATTTGAAAAATACGGTATTCTAAAGTAGGTTATAAACTGTCCTAAACTTAAAATAATAGTGAATCTTTAAAATAGAAAGATTGAATTCAGAGTTTTCAAAAGTCAATAAAATAACAAACTGGAAAACATAACTAAAACAGAATCTTACTAATCTTTTAATACCAGAAACATGCGCCTCCGTTAGTTTAGTCGGAAATAAATAAAATATTTTGAATCGGGGAATAATAAGGACGCTTGACACTAATTGGTTAATAAGTATTCAGCAGAAATAGCTATATGAAATACTAATTTCCTTTATTTCAGTATTCGGAAAATTGAAAAGAATTTTGCTCCAATTACGAGAATCTTCAAACTTAATACTTATATTTTTTTGTTCAATTTAGCTGCTACATTTTCTATCGTTTCTGCTCCATAAGTTAAACTTTGGTGTTCCAAAAATTGAAAATGGACTTCACTACTCTGATTACTGCGATTTGAAAGTCTAGATGATGAAACGATTCTACAAAATAAAAGTAAACAAGTAGGTTTGTAACAGAAACTGTCACTCAGCCCGCTTCCACACAACATTTGTGTTCAACAGGAAAAAAGTCACCAAACACAACATTAATTTTATTATAAACCTTTAAACGCTACATTTGGCTAGTTTCATTTTATTTCGAAAATTCGATAATTATTTCTTCAATAGTTATTATCGTTTGCAAAAATTAATTTATATTTAAAAAAATAAATAGTTAATATTCCTCTCTTTTAAATGGAACCAAAACATTTCATATAAACAACAAATAATCTCTTAGTGAAATATATTTGAAGTCATTTCAAACTGATCGATGTCGCAAAAATAAATTTCTTTTCATTTATTATTTCAAAGAATTAAAGTTTCTCGAATGATTGATGCGAATGGCAATGGTGATTTAATTCTAATAAAAATGGCTTCTAGTGCTTTTTAAATAAGCATTAAATTTTGCAGTTTTTTTAATAATTAAAGTACTTCGAATTCGAATTTTTTCTGAGATTTTCAATGTCTTCTGATTTCGATGCGCTGAACTTTTTGACGTATCACCCTTGTATGTAGCATTTGTAGTTTGGGCTATGAAAGTGGGTGACAGACGGACTGAACGATTATAATACCTTCCTCTTTTTACGTTGTAAACGAGAGCCGCGGTAGCTCAGTCGTGTGAAGCGTCGTGCTCGCATCGGAAGGGTTGTGGGTTCTGTCCTCGGCGGTGCTCGCAATTCTGATGGTTGCTGGGTCGGCGCTTATATTAGGCTAAAGACCGCCGTGTTGCTAATGGTGGCTGGAGCACGTTAAATATGTCGTGGTCACAAAGTCCTCCATGTTCCCATACCAAATTAATACCTCTGGGGGTACCAGTCAGGGGGTTATCGGCCTTTGATCTGGATCAAAATTCAGATATGTGAGTGAGAATGGATGTGTGAAAGGGACTTCCTGTAAAACGGATGTGTCATGCTGACGAGCAAAAGTCGGACTTCCTCCCTTGTGGCGCTCAATAAAAACGGAAGCCGCCCCACTTCGCCTTAAAATCGGGTAGTTCTCTACTCCGGGCTCGGTTACCGAGTGGCATTAGAAACAACAACAACACGCTGTAAACGTAGTTTGGAAGCTAAAAGGGAGCTATATGGACCTCTACACAACGCTTAAAGTAGGTTTAAGTTAACATTGAACGTAATAAACAGTCAATTGTGTACACAACACCAAAAATATACTTCTTATGGTGAAATGTTAAGAGCTCTGTATATCACCTTTCAAAACTACTTACAAACTTTTACTGTTTTTACACCACGATGCGAGTTGGCACAAAGAAATAAAAACCAAACATTAATACTTTATCACCTTCAAACATTAACACGTCTTTACTACTTGGTCGGAACACATTATTTTTTAGCACCTGAAGATAGCTGCAAAAACAAACACTTTTTGCCCCGGGAATATATTTTACGAACCGCAAATGTTCCGCAGAAATAAAGCCGTAATTCTAGTTACGGCCCACTGGCGGACATTTTTAGTTGTGACGTAAAAAGATGTTTTTAACGCAAAAAAGAGAAAAATATTCTCAACTTTCTGTCCCATAGAGTTGAGAATAAAGATGGAGGTGCTTGGCGCGAAACAAAGTGAAGCCGTCGGAAATGTCGCCAAGCAACCCTAGTAAGTATTCGGTTATATTCGCGCAGTGGAAAAATAAGCCAGCGTTGATACATATTAGATTTATTTATTCTCATTAAAACAACTTGTTTTCAAAGTTCATAAATGATATAGAAAAGTAAACCACACAAAGTAATATCAATCTGATAACAATATCTTATACCCACAAAAAACCAAAGCCGAAGCTTATATAAAAGACAGGGTGACGCCCACCACGGCACTGTCCCGCACACAATCAAATCCAGTCCATGACATCATGGGCAGCGCCGCAGCGAGATAACGTAACACCACGTAGTTTCACAATTTGCATGAGAAAGGTAATGCCAACAATCGGCCCCCTCATGCAAAAACCAAAAAAATCTTATAAATTCAAAATACACCAAAATAACATTGAAAATACACTTTAAAGTAAAATTATTCTTTAACAAATACATGCCCATAGAATTTCTCAATCTCGCCTTTCGATAGAGGCTTCGTGAAAATATCAGCCAAATTATTTTTGCTGCTCACATGTGATAAATTAAACTGTTTATCAAAAATTAAATTTCTAAGAAAATGATAACGCACATCAATGTGCTTAGTCCTGTAGTTTTCGATCGGCGAGTTTGAGAAGTCTATAGCAGCTTGGTTATCTGAAAATAGAAAACACTTATTTAAAGACAATTGCTGCAAACCAAAGTTATAACACTCTTCAATTATATTTTTAAACCACATTAACTCTTTCGATGCTTCAGTCATCGTGACGTATTCGGCTTCCATGGTGGATAACGCTACGCATTTTTGTTTGAAAACTCTCCAGAAAATTCGAGCTCTATCCAGTAACAGAATTATCCCACCAATGGAAACCCTGTCGT
The DNA here is from genome assembly GCA_019343175.1 of Oedothorax gibbosus. NCBI lineage: Eukaryota > Metazoa > Arthropoda > Arachnida > Araneae > Linyphiidae > Oedothorax > Oedothorax gibbosus. Next base: position 683,625 of record JAFNEN010000241.1, read on the forward strand.
CACGGTTTGCTGCAAAATCTGAGTCGCTAAAACAGTTAATATTAAAATTTGACGCGCCAGATAAATCTAACTTTAAATTTTTAGTGTAACTTAAATATCCCAAAAGTTTTAATAAATTGTTCCAGTGAACAATTCCAGGATTTTCCTGAAATTGGGATAATAAATTAACGGCATATGCAATGTCAGGTCTGGTACGATTTGAAACATATGATAGACAACCAATAATACTTCGATAAGGTAAACGATTCATTTCTACAATTTCGTTTTTGGTTTAAGGGCAGTCTTTTTTTGATAGAATCACACCTTTTGCAATGGGTAGAGACGAAATTGGACAATTAAATACATAAAATCTTTCTAACACTTTTTCAATGTATTCTTGTTGATGAATATACAACTTTCCATGTTCTTGAACAAAATCTACACCTAAAAGTCTTTTAGTTTTACCTAAAATTTTTACATCAAATTTAATTTTTATAAGAGCTATTACAATATCAAGTTTAGTTTGATTTTTACTGAAGATTATTATATCATCAACATATACAAGTAACATTATATCATTATCCAATATATAAGCACAATTACACCAATTTAAACGTTTAAAAGATAAAGACTCCAATACGCGGTCAAACTCAAAAAGCCACTCACGGCCGCTTTGGTGCAAACCGTAAATAGCCTTATTTAAACGACACACATAGTCTTTTCTTTCAGGATCAGAGAAACCTTGCGGCTGGTACATAAAGACCTCCTCAGTTAGCGGGGCATACAAATAGGCACACTTAATGTCTAATTGACAATGCAACCAATTACACATACATACTAGAATAGCAAAAAACAATCTTATAACAGAAAAATTAACCACCGGGCTAAACACTTCGTCGTATGATTCGAATTTTGTTTGGCTAAACCCTGCGCAACCAGGCGTGCTTTATATCTAACAATTTCGTTATTTTCGTTTTTCTTAACGGTATATACCCACTTAGACCCAAGAACCTTTTTATTTTTGGGAGGGGGGACAATACTCCAAACATCTCGGTCTTTCATTACCTCTAACTCTTCTTCCATGGCCTTTTGCCATTGGAAGGATTTAGAAGACGTTAAAGTTTCTTTGTAATTTTTAGGTATTTTTATTTCTACGTGATTCGCTTCAGGGTTAGAGTCGTTATTCGAATCAGAGTTATCGTCCGGCGTTTCAACGATAGTTTGGTCGGATGTGATTTTTCCCGACGAGTTATTCTTACTACTAAAATTAAACAGTTCTTTTTTAAAATTAATGTTCCTAGAACTACAATATTTTTCTATGTCATTGTATGACCTAAAACGAGTTCTTGTCCCATCAATACTATAGTAAATATCATTTATAGTTTTATCGGCCCTCCTACGTACACATCGAACCCATGGTATTTTTTCACATGGCGTTTGACTTTGGGTAAGCTCTTCGATATCTGATTCACTTTCAGAGGAGTAGATTTTAAAGGAGACGTAGTTTTTAGGAGTATTGAGTTTTTGGCCCAGGACAGCTTCCACACCACTAACATTTTCATTAAACTTAACGTTAATAGTTTCAATTACATTATATTCGTCTTGCAACCAAATACGATATCCCTTAGTTTTTTGGGCATATCCGACCATTATTCCTACTTTAGATCGCATATCTAACTTTTTCCGTAGTGCTTTAGGAACACCGACGTAAGCTAAACTGCCGAAAGCCTTTAAATGGGACACACTTGGTTTTCTACCAGAGTAGAGTTCAAACGGGGTTTTATCTTTAGTTTTATGACACACTTTGTTCCATACGTAGGTGAAGCACATTAAAGCTTCTGTCCAAAACTTTTGGTCGAGATTACTATCATTTAACATACTTTTTACATTATCCAGCGCTGTAAGGTTAAATCGCTCACTTACCCCATTCTGTTCGGGTGAATATACGTTTGTTCTTTCAGATTTTATGCCTTGATTTTCCAGGAAGTTATTAAATTCTTTGTGGCAGAATTCAAGTTCATTATCGGTTCTAACACTTAGCACTTTTAGGTTTAGAAACCGTTCTGCCCTCTTAAGAAATTTAGTGAAAATATCATAAACATCAGACTTATTTTTCATAGGATAAGTTACAACTTTCCGGGAGAAGTCGTCAGTTATTGACAGAAAATACCTTTTACCGTCATAGGAGGTAACCGGAAGAGGGCCACAGACATCCATATGCAATAGTTCAAGTGGTTTGGCTGACCTTATCTTAAAAATAGACTTAAATGAAACTCTTTTTGACTTTGCCAATTTGCAATTAACGCACTCATCATTACAATAATTCTTTAAATCTGGTAATCCATTTACACTTGAATTCCTACTAGTATGAGTGATGTAGTCGTTATTAATATGACAAAACCTTTTATGCCAAAGATCAAGATCGCTTTTATTAACACTTTTAGTCGAACAGTTATAAGCATTTTCACTAGATGCCTGTGGGTCCTTACTGGTTACATACCCATGGGGTCTGAAATAGTATAAACCATTAATTCGTTTTGCAAAAAAGAGCTTTTCACCAATTTTATTATAAACCCACAGTTTTCCGTTTTCCCCTACAAAAGAACCACCCGTCTTTTCCACAACAGAACCAGAAATTAAATTTCTTCTAAGTTTTGGGGAATACATTACATTATTAAGAGTTACAGTTTGGGTGTTGTTGTTAAGCGTAACATAGAACTGGACTGTCCCTACACATTCAACAGGACTATCCATGTCACCTATAGCTAAAGACATTTTAACATCTTTTAAAGGTTCATAATCAGAAAACAGTTCGAGATTATTACAAAAATGCGACGAAGCCGCAGTGTCAAAGACCCAAGATTCTTTGTCCGAAGGTTCACTAACGTGACTAACTGATGCCTTAAAGGGAAAAGAATTATTAAGTTTGCAAAAGTTATTAACTGGTTTCTTATATTCATCATTAAATTTTGATTTTGCAATTTTACAATCGGCCATTACGTGACCACGTTTATGACATCGAAAACACGACTTTTGAGTAGGTTTAGACTTAGATTTATTATTTACATTTTTAGTCACTGAATTATAAACACTAATAGAACTAGTATTATTTTCTAGATCATTTTTACATTGACTAAGTCTACTTTCTTCTGTAAGCAAGTCCGACAATATTTTATCAAATTTAAAGTTTTTATCTTCCCAACGATAAATAGATTGCACAATATTTTGAAAGTTGGAAGGTAAGTACCTGATGAGTTGGAACCCTTGATACAAATCGTCAAGTGGATGCCCAACTTCCTTCAATTCCATCACAATCTTTTGAAGTCGCGCTGCAAAAAGTCCGATGTCATCACCGGGTTGAAATTTGCACGAGAAGAAGGTATCCAGTAGATTGATGACTCGAGCCCTTGAGTGCGGCTCGAAATGATCTTTCAACTTCTTCCAAGCGTCTTTTCCGTCGGTGGTCGAAGCGATAAGGATCCGAAGATTAGGCTCCACAGACAAATATATCGTTGAGAATGCACGGTCTTTTCGAAGATTGAAGTCTAGCCTCTCCTTAGCTGTGGCAGACGCTCCCAAAGCTGGTTCAGTCTCGGATATAAATCCCCAGAGACCACGTTCCATCAGTAGAACTTTGGCGTCATCCCGCCAAGTCGACCAATTCTGGCCATTCAGTCTTTCAATGCGTTCGCAATGAGACTCCATGTTTACGTGACGTAGACTCTCATAAAACACTATTCAAGCTGATGTAGAAACGCCGCGGATGCGGCCCCCATCGAAGAACACGAGCAGCTTATTTCCACGTGGGCTTAAGGCCCATAACCGATATTCGGTTATATTCGCGCAGTGGAAAAATAAGCCAGCGTTGATACATATTAGATTTATTTATTCTCATTAAAACAACTTGTTTTCAAAGTTCATAAATGATATAGAAAAGTAAACCACACAAAGTAATATCAATCTGATAACAATATCTTATACCCAAAAAAAACCAAAGCCGAAGCTTATATAAAAGACAGGGTGACGCCCACCACGGCACTGTCCCGCACACAATCAAATCCAGTCCATGACATCATGGGCAGTGCCGCAGCGAGATAACGTAACACCACGTAGTTTCACAATTTGCATGAGAAAGGTAATGCCAACAGTAAGTCCAAAACAAACCGCCTACTCAACGTTAGTTCAATGCAAAACGCAACATTTTATTCTTTACAAAGCGTTATAAAAGTTACATAGCGACTAAAAATTCAAAACCAGCAGTTTGCGCAGTTGTTGGCTGTAGGAAGACATCTGAATTTACACAGGATGGTAGTAATTGCCTTCACATGCAAGAAAAATGTATTGTAATTATAGTTTGTGTTAAAGAATCAGAACATTGAGCATAGGGCCTCCGTCATGGTCCGCCACCTCACCCTGTTGGCAGCAGCGGTCTTAATCTCTCCCCATGACTTGTTAAGATCATTTACTTCCTTGTTGATTGTTCTACGAAACGTTGTTTTTTGGCTTCCCTCTTTTTCTTTTGCCTTGCGGATTCAATTCTAAAGCTTCCTTTACTTTGTATTTTTCGGGCTTGCGTAACACATGCCCGATCCGCCGCCATTTTCGTTTTTTAATTTCATATTGGTTTTTGATTACATGTTTTTAATATTGGGCCTTTGCAGACTCAGCATATTCCCTAGAACTGAAAGCCATTTTTTTTGTGACACTATCTAGGCGAGTCTCGCTACCCATTTTGACGCTCATATCACAGTGAATCCGAGCTCTCTGTGGATGTTAAAACATGCCGAGATTTAATTTTGCCGAGAGAACCCAAGCGAAATGGGTACTCAAGCTATCTTTTACATGCCACATAATCAGGTAACATGCCGTGCCTACAATTTTCCCATCTGAAAATCTGACGACTCAGCCCGGGCTCGAACCCTCAAACTTGGGCTTATGAGGCAGACACGTAACTCAGTCTATGAAGTAACCGAATACAAACTCCTGTGTAGAATATCGCCAAATACTTCGCCGAGAGCGTTTGTTTGGGCTTACTACAGAGCGATCGATGGCTTCACTTGGTAAACTGGTTTTTGCTTTGGTTTTTGCCCGGCAACATCTCTACTTTCTCTTAACTCAGTTCTGTCCCCTGAAGTGGCAACATGCCAGAATTCGTTCTTTTGCAGACGATTTTTGATGCAGGAAGAGTTTTTGAAGCGCTTCCAGTGAAGGATACATTTCGGATTTTTTTATAAAAAAAAGTTTTTTAAATTGCATCTTTTGTGTGGTGTTTGAGAGAAAATTAAAAAAAAAGAGAAGAAAATATTCCCACCATATTTTGAAATTCTATTTTTTTTATTCAAATGCGGTTCTGAACTGCAACCGCGTACAACAATCACCAATGGAATTCGCAACCAAGTTTCATTTTCCTTTCAATAGAATATTTTTCAAAAGTATGAATTCGTGTATTTTGGATGCATTTTTTAAAAACAATGAATGTATTTGGATTTTACAAAATATTTCCTACAAATAAAACATATTGAAGAAATTACAGTGAAGCGCAGTAACCCTATTCTACATAGTCCAAAAATAAAAATGGTTTCTGTTTGTCCGTCACGTGTTTTTAAAGCATTTGGAAATAGATTTTCGCTCCATGTCTTAAACTATGATAATTTGTATTTGTTTTTGCCGCGGTAATATGTAAAGAAAGTACATGGAGTCCGTAAAAGAATGTCCGAGTTTCCGAGCTGTTTTGTCCCGGGTTTTTCCATCACGCCTTGTGATTTCTTTCTATGTTGCTTCGTAAAAGATCGGGTCTACGTTCCACCCCTACCCCACGATTTACCAACCTTGAAAGGTAGAATTGCACAGGCTTCCATTACTCCGGATTTGCTGCAGACGGGAAGAATTGCATTTTCGTTTGGATGTGTGCCGTATCACTATTCACTAAAGGCGCGCACATTGAGCACTTATAGATAGGACAAACTATGGTTCGTTTTCCTTCAATATCATGTATGATTTGTTATATTTCGTATAAAATCAACTCCTGTCCTTTTCCATTAAAACTAGGACATTCTTTTACGGACACCCTGTATTTCGAAGGGATCCGATGTTTTCTGGTGGGTGCTAATTTCATAAAAAGTAGTTTTTGCAGATTGGTGAAAATGGTGCAGATTGGTCCACTTCACCAGCTCGGACTAAAATTAATACGGACTTCAAATTCAGTTTCCCGTAAAATTGGGCAAGCGCAAAGTGGAACTTCTATAGAACCTCGATTTTTAAAGTTATCCAAATTTCCTTATGGGGTATATATTCCTTTGACGGTATTGATTTATTGAATAGTAATTGAAAGTCGTGTGGTGTTACACACTACTAGTGCAGAACACTACTAGTACACACACTACTAGTGCAGAACTTCTTGTTTATTTCCCATATCATATTCCATTTTTATTCCAGAATCCAAAAAACACCCTAACCCAAAAGAAAGCATAAACACCCTTTCCCCGAAAGGGTATTTTTCTTTGTGTAAATACAACCCCAATACCCAAACACCAGTTAAAGAAGACCCCATAACTCCTTATCTCGAACTAAGACGATGCCCGCCAGGGGCAGATGGCAAACTATAATCTCGGGGACAGAGGCGGATCGCCCAAATCGATTCGTCCATGCCATAAGCACAACGTGGAGTTGGCAGCTACCACCCCTCCTTTTGATTAAAACGTTAATCGTTGAAATGCATGGTATTATGGATAAAATAAATTTTAGTTTTGGAAAACGGTGCCTTTCAATTATATAATATTTATTTATATAAATTAATATAAAAATTTAATTAATTTTTATTTATATATTTTATGTTTTTTGCATTTCGATGCTTTGGTAGTATATTAAGAAATCTTTATTGGAATATTTAATTAGTAAATATAATTGTTAAATAATTTTCTAGACAAAACAATTTAAACTAATACATAAAGATAAGTTTTTTTGTTCCCAATCAGTAAATCTACGCACAATCTTCAATTTGCATTCTGGGTCTGGCGAGCCCAGTCGGTAAGACCAGTGAAACCAGTCCCAGGTTCGAGCACAGGCATTTCTCAAAATAACTGCCGACCTATAAAAGGGCTGTGCAGCTAAAAAGTCACATTTCCCGTGTAAAGGGAGTGCGCGTTAAATATGCTCTAACGTCCTGACGCTACGTACGATGTCACAAATAAACAAGTAGGTTTGTAACAGAATCTGTCACTTAACCCGCTTCCACACAACAGTTGTGTTCAACAGGTAAAAAGGCGACAAACACAGCATTAATTCTATATTAAACATTTTCATGCGAAATTTGGCTAGTTTCATTTAAATTTTATTTCGAAAATTCAATATTTATTACGTATCGTTTCCAAAAATTAATCTTTATTTTAAAGAATAAATATGTAATATTCCGTCGCTTTTAAATAGAAAGGAAATTGTATTTCATATCAACATACGAAGAATCTCGTAGTTAAATATATTTGACGTCATTTCAAACGGATCGATGTCTCAAAAATAAATTTATTTTAATTTTTTGTCTAAAAGAATTAGTTTCTCGATCGATTGTTGCGAATGGCTATTCTATGCTTTTTAAATGAGCATTAAATTTTGCAGTTTTTTACATAATTGAAGTACTTCGAATACGAATTCTTTTCTGAAATTTTCAATGTATTCTAATTTCGATGCGCTGATTTTTTGACGTACCACACTTGTCCGTAGCATTTGTAGTTTGGGCTATGAAAGTGGGTGACGGACAGACAGACGGACTGAACGATTATAATACCTTCCACTTTTTACGTTATAAACGTAGTGTGGAAGCTAAAAGTTGTGTTGGGTATCAGAACGTAACTTGACTGTGGTTCGAAATAAAGACGTTCGTCTCCAATACCCCTCGTGTAGCTCTAATGCAAAGATTATTAAACACTCCACTCTGTAGTAAACCTATATCAGCATATGACGTCATTTATGTGCCCAAACATCTATCCGTACTAATACTGCTTTATTAGAATACCCTGTTTCCATTGAACGCCAATATCGGTGCAGTCTCGTATATTAACGTCTGTTTCGGGATAATAGCGAGAAATCCGAGAGGTATGCGGCTGTTTTCCGAGGTACAGACATTAATAGTCTTTGGGTTATGCGTGGAGATTATTTATATTTTATTTAAGTTGTTACTTAATAATTTATTTTACGTTGACTAATACTTTTGATATTGTTATCTAAATATATATATTGTGATCAATCGTCAATGATAGTTGCATCAAAATAACAGTAATAATTTTGATAAACTACTTTGATTTTGGTGTTTAAGGTAACAGGGGACAAAACGGCCACTCAAAATATGGAATTTTCATTTAAACTTTAGTTACTGAATCGTGCCTTTACGCGAAAGAACTTCTATGATGTACATTTGAATATGGGGCTGGAGTTTGCAAATTTAGTAGTTAATTTCAATATAACTTTGTTGCCAGCTTTAAATGTCGTTATTCCCAAACACCAATTTTCAACCTTAAGGTACACTTTTTTCCTTTTCTATTTTACTAGAAGGGTTGAAATTTCCTGTGATGTTGTATACATGTCTATTTAACACAGTGAACCAAAAAATTCCAAAACAAGAAGTTCATAAAGAACTAAAATAGCCTACTTTCCTGTTACTTTAAATACTTACTGAAGTTTTGAAGGGAAAAAAACTAGTTTCTAACAGTAAATATCATCAACAACCGTTTCTACACTAGATTTATACACTCTACACTAGATTTATACACATTAGAAAAAAAAAATCGAAACCCAGCATCCATCTATAATTTAAACTTCTAAAAAGCCAAAATCAACTATTTTCCTTAATATTCTTTCGCAAATTAACTTAATATTATTTATCGTCTGTTCGATTTATTTGTAGTTCGAAGAATAATTAAATATTTATGAATAGCAAAAGTAATGAAACTACTCCAAACTGCATTAAAAAAAATAAGAAATGTAAATTAAAACTAAGCATAATTGTATGCAAAAATATGCCTTGCCGCTTTCTTGGTAAACAATTAATGAACAATCAAAGAATCCAATTGTGCTACATTTTATGACGTCATTCCAAAATGATTCGTGAAAAAATTATTTTGCTTCAAATATTTTTAAATAAAGTTTCTCATGCCATTGTTCATTTGGCAACAGTGATTTAAATGACTCAAAATTGAATTTCAATGCTAATTCAAAGGGAAATTCGCCGACAAATTGTAGATTTTTGTCCGTTCGGACGTACAGACAGACGGACAAAAGGTATGTAAGTTGGGTATCTGAGGTAATAGCCTTCTAACAAAAAAAGAATATTTAAGATCCGATAGATGGAACCGATTTTGGAAAGGGGGTACGGACAGACGGAAGGACAGACGGACATCGACCGCATGTCAATACCTACTTTTTCATTTTTTTAAAATTCTTTCGAATTAAAAAAAAAAGTAGGCCAAAAATATTAAGTGAGTAAAAATAAGACGATTTTTCTGATTTAAGAAATGTGCAAAATTTCTATTTAGGTTAATAACGTAAAATTATGATTGTTTTATCGTCAAAATTGAGGTTCATTGCGTTGACTGGACTTTTTAGCTTCCACACTACGTTTATAACGTAAAAAGTGGAAGGTTTTATAATCGTTCAGTCCGTCTGTCTGTCTGTCCGTCTGTCTGTCTGTCACCCACTTTCACAGAAAGAACCACAAGCCCCACAGACAAGTGGGATACGTCATTTTGAAGCAAAAAATCAGATTAGGCTACATTCCAAATTTCAGTAAAAAATTTAAATTAGAAGTTTATTTAAAATTTAAATTACTAAATTTTTTTTATCTACATTGAAATAACATGCAAATTCTATTTTTATTCATATTTTCACTGTTGTCATCCACAAGTCCCACAGACAAGTGGGATACGTCATTTTGAAGCAAAAAATCAGATTTGGCTACATGCCAAATTTCATTAAAAAATTTAAACTAGAAGCTTATTTAAAATTTAAATAACTAAAAATTTAATCTACATTGAAATAACATGCAAATTCCATTTTTATTCAATATTTTCACTGTTGCCATTTCGTTAAACGTACGAGAAACTTTTGTTAAAATAAAAATAAACACACTTGAAAAAATATTTATTTATGTGATATAATTCGGTTTGGATTGTTGTATTATCACAATAGAGTTTAATGGTTCTATATATATGTATGAAGAAAGATGCATAGAGAATTCTAACTTGGCATAAAAAAAAAATATGCTAAGTTTCGCTTTTATTTTTAAAGCATCAATTGTACAAATTATATATTTTTTGAACTGTAAATTAATTTAACAAACTATAAATAAGTGAATTTTCGAAAGAAATGTAAATGGGAAATTGTGGCGACAAAAATATTTATTAAAAAGATTACATAATTATTCTTCGAACTTTAAACAAATTTAGCAAACGATAAAGTCTAATTATTAAATCTGAGAAAGAAGATCAATGAAAATAGTTAATTTTGGCGTTTAAAACTTTGAATTACAAATAGCTAAAGGCCCTGTTTTTATTAGAATTAAATCACATTTGCCATTCGCAACAATCGCTCGAGAAACTTTAATTCTTTTAGACAATAAATTAAAATAAATTTATTTTTGCGACATCGATCAGTTTGAAATGACGTCAAATATATTTCACTACGGAATCCTTGTATGTTGATATGAAATGTTTTCATTCTATTTAAAAGCGAGGAATATGACATATTTATTCTTTAAAATATAAATTGATTTTTGCAAACGATAAGTAATAATTATTGAATTTTCGAAATAGAATAAATGAAACTAGCCAAATTTAGCTTATAAATGTTAAATATAGAATTAATGTTGTGTTTGGCGCGTTTTTTCCTGTTAAACACAAATATGTGGAAGCGAGTTAAGTGACAGATTCTGTTACAAACCTACTTGTTTATTTCTATAAAAAAAATTATTTTCAGATACACTATACACTTTTAGATAGTTGTGCTGGAAAGTGTACATAAAAGCTAAAAATCTGTGTTTTAAAATGACATATGAAAAGCTGGAAACAAATTTATATTGAAATTAACTATCAAATTTGGAAACTCCAACCCCATATTCAGATGCGTATTATATAAAAAATTTCGTAAATATTAATTTTAGTGATTGAAAGTTAAAAAGAAAATTTGATATTTTTGAACCAACTATATGTTCCCCTTAAATTGAAATCCTGGTTCATTTCTCAGATTGTTGATTTGCTTTTTCGATTATTTTCGTATTGCTGGGTGTTGGGGATAGTTAGGTTTTTTGATTTAACGCTAACAGAAAAACCATCTTTGTCTATTCTCTGTATCCCTGACGAAGTAGCGGGAACAGATGGATTGTTGTGATTTTTTATAGTTTCATTTTTGTTTTGCTTATCTATATCATGATTTTCTGCTTTCTTTTTCTTTCTTAAATTATATTGCGTTTATTGAAGTTGATTTGCTTTCTTTGCTTTTTTTCAGTTTTAGTAATAAATTACGGATTGACTAAATATCAAAAGTCGAAAGTAATCCATGTACAGCTCTGGGGTGCCGTAATTCCAACCACGGCAGAATATAGATGTATATTTTCATATTTTGATGCAATTTTTTTTTAGCTAAATGCTTTACCGTTTCAAAAGCTGGTTCTTGCCTAGCGTTAAGGTATCCGACTACGTTTGACACTCAATTTTTAAAAGAAATTTTAATACATATGTTTTATGTATTTTTATATTCACCAACACAACTAATAATAATAATAAGTGACATTTTTTATTTTAAATAAATATATTTTTTTGTAATTTAAAAATTTTTAGGTAAATTTTGACGTTTTTCGCCTTTACGATAGACTTTCTAACTAAAAAAATATTTAAGATTTCTTTAAAAAACAACTATAAATAAATAAATCTTCATTTGATACCTAGAGACTACAATCTAAGATATTTATCGCACCAATAAAAAGTTACGAGTTGTCGAAGCTAAGTTAAAGATTTTTATGTACTTTTTTTCTACCATTTATGATAGTAAGTGTTATAATTTCTGTAATAATGCTTTAATAACTACTAATCTGTAGTCTATTTCCTAGATAATAGTATAATAAATATGCACAACATTTTTAAAATATTCGGTTAAGTACTTTTTGAGAAATATGGTTTGCCGAGAAGAAAATTTTAACAAATTTCATTTTGCAGAAAATCAGTTTAAGTATAGAGGGAACAGCTGTCGCTTATTCTTAAAACTGTCATAACTTCCGTTATATTTTATGCAGAATCAATATCGAGATAGTTTTGGATTCTTAAAAATCTTCGCTATAATTTAAAATAATAAAAGAAAAATGTTAAATTTCATCAAAAATGTTCATTTCAACGTAGTCGGATACCTTAAATCCGGCTATTTCTGAATTTGATACACCAGTTCTTCTAGCAATAAAAATAAATTTCAAAATTTTATAAATGATGAATTTTTATCGATATTCTACTTTCACAATTGCAAAAAGTTTTGAAATCACCTTTTGAAAACTTTTCTTTTTAACGTTTTCATTCGGAGTTTCTAAACAAATACATGATTTAAAAATATTAATTTAGAAATTTATGAGGAGAAACAACTTTTAGTTTTTGCACATTTTCAGGAAATTTGAAAGGTTACTACAGGGTGAGGCAAATAAAACCGGCCCCAACGTGGAGATAAGAATACGACAGAAATGTTGCCAAGTCAAAAACCAATACAAAAACCGGTTTGCTAACATGAAGCCATTGATCGCTTCAATATTAAGCCCAAACAAACGCTTGGCGACTTAGTTGCTGGCAACTACGCTATGGTTTGAGAAGCTAGTTGAATGGAAATATAAACATGGTTTGTAGACCTGATCAAAAAAGTTCCCACTAGTGATTATTTCGGTTGTTATTTATCGTAAAGAATCGGACCTTTTTGTTTTTGTTAATGCAAAACATTCTAAATTGATTGCAAGACCCAGAATCTGGTGTTCAGACCCGTTTCGGAATGTTTTTGGACTTGTTCAATACAGATCCTGTCTGATGCCATTTCGTAACTATTTGTTGCATAGTACTCTCTTTAGGCCCTTTTACACATTTAAATTCTTGAACAAACAACTGGTCACATTTTTTCCATGAATTCGTTTTAATATAATTTTCTACAATGAAAACTCTCTGTTGTACTGTGAGTTTCATCTTCACCTGTGATTTAATCAACTTACACTCACACAGTCGCAACTCACACTGACGCACTACGATCTGAACTGACCAATAGTCCGTGAGTAGCTCTAATGTGATGCTAATCCAATCCAACCAATGCAAAAACAGGTTTGTCAAGTGAAACCATTACAAGATTGAATAATCTTTTATTTCCACTTGAAAGCTTTCAGGCGGCTTCAAGAGTTTTTCTCGCCAAGCATTTCAACGTACTCCTATCTCTAGACCGGGGCCGGCTTTATTTGCCTGACCCCGTAGTAAAATAATTTAAAGCCATTAGAAGTTAACTATATTGGAGATAGAGATAGTTCACAAACACTACAATTTTTGAGATATATTGACATGAGATTGACATGAGTATATTGACATGAGTCAATATATCTCATTTAATTTTAGTGTTTGTGAACTATTGCTATATGCAAGCAAATTGCAGATGCAGTAATCAGGACTCATGGATACATTTGATGCGGCTATGTCATAGACACTTTAAAAAAATTCTATTTTTTTCCTGGTCCTTACTTTGAAGTTTTTCAATGTGGACTTTTTAAAGTTTTAGATTTCTAAGAACATGGCATAAAAAAATCGTTATTTCTTTACCATCCTTGCTAACCAAATGACTCCAGGAACGAGAACCGTATCTCAGACATTGTCAATTAAGAACATATAAGGATGGTAGGAAAGGAAGGTTGATACATAAACAGCTGATAACAGGGTTCATAAAGTACGTGAAATTGAGCTCTGACTACAAAATTGCTCAATGGCTGTAAGTTATTGGTTGTTTGCGAGCTTCATATAAAACTAATGGTGTTTTGGTCATAGTAAGTCATGTTAATAAGCTATTGTAAATCCATGTTTGTGTTTTAAATTAAAATTTTGTATCAGATACTATAAGTTAGTTCTGAGGCCCTTGCTTTTAACAAAAATAAGTAATTTTGCTTATAATTTTTATTATGCTACTTCCAGTTTTAAATTAAGTATTCTCCCCTAAATTCATCTTAATGCACTAGCTGTAAAAGTACAACATGGTGAACTGTGCTGAATTAAATTATGCATTATTTATAAACACTTGTAGATCCACTGTTTTGGATAATTGTGGAATTTTTTTAAGGTAGTTGCGTGGGGCCTAAACCCCTAAAAAAATCCTTTAGATACTCTTATTTAGCTATTTTTTTTTACTTTTTAATCGGTGGAAACTTTGCTTCAGGCAAAGACGCGTTCATAAAAGTTATCGCTTTTGTAAAATGAGCGCTAATCTACGAAATTCAGTTGGGCTTTAAAGTTTATTTATATTTTCCTGGTAATAGCCGATAAAAAAAAAGTGAACTCTTGGAAAACACTGTTCTAGTCTATGACTTTCTGTGGGTGAATGGTCTTCTGGACTTGTAACACAAGCTAAGATCTGGATTAAGTGAAACGAGATAAAATATAAAATCACAAATTTCTTACCATTCTTAAGTTTTAACGAGTACCGTTTCTTGGCCATTCTTCCCATAGACCTGAGGTAAAAGTAGAAATGGAAACTCCATACAAACCTCGCGGGAAAAAGGGTAACACAAAAAAAAACACGGGACGCAAAGAGGGATTGTAGCAATTCAGCATATGTATGCAAAACGAAGTTACCATTTTTTTAAAAAATAAATAAGAGTTAATTTTTCCTATGTTTGTTCCATTATAAGACGTCATGCTAGAAAGACGTTCCCAAGTTCTGTCTCTCATATTAGCCTTCCCATAAACGGTTAAAAACTCCGGCGTAGATCTAGAGGGACGTCAATTCAACAATACTTTGCAACCACTGTGTATTCACCCTTCTGTAGACATCCATATTTTTCATGCTGCAAATTTGTAAAAGGCTAACTTCACGAATATAACTCAGCGGCACGGTGGCCCATAGTGTTTATAGGCCTGCTGATGTGCTCATTTTGGCTCAAGTGACCAAAGACAGTGGGGTGCTCAGCCTATGTCCCGATTAGGGGGTCAACTTCACGCAGAACCTCCAGTGTTTTGTACACAAGCATGCTTGGTTTTCATTTTAGCGACCCACTTAAGGGATGAAAGGTTGAGTAAACCTCGCGCAATCTGGGATTCGAGCACCGGACTTAAGGCATGGCAGCGCAAAACACCACCACAAAACCACTGGGTCTCACTTCACGAATATGAAACTTCATAGTTCCTAATACCTAGTGTAGCTCTAGTGCGACGAGAATTCAAACGTACCTACTATAATTCCTAATGTCGCTGTTCTTTTTTTCGTCCAACAGCTGTCCGCTTACAAGCAGCCAACCGTATTCATTATTCACCGCACCACACTATCATTTTTTTACATTGCCAAAATAACTGAGACCTATAAACGGCTCTTGCAGCCCAAAATGTCCGACGAATAATACCCCGTGTAGAGGGAGTGCTCGTTAAATATCCTTCAAAGTCCTAACGCAGAGTACGACGTCGCCCTTAACGGTTGCGTTGGGTGCCTACTACTCAGGTGTCGGTTCGTCACTTGACTGTGGGTCTAAAATACGACGCCCGTCGCCAATAGCCCTCGTGTAGCTCTAGTGCGAAGATAATTCAAACTAAACTAAACTTATGTTTAGTACCATTAGGACTCTTTCCCGCACTTAGTTTTTGGTATTTTTTTGCCGTGTATATCGGAGTCAATGTTTTTTGACAATTACACGCGATTAAAAATAGATTGCACTTACGAATTCACAACAATATTCACTCAAATGGTGACAGAAAAAATACGTATGATGTCAAAATTTGCTTTTGAAAACGTAAATTAAGTACACTGCTCCAAAGAATTAGAGGAGCACTTTGCTTACTTTTGTTTACCCTTTCAGTTCCAACTTCTTATTTTTTATTATAGAAATCTAAAATTTGTGAATAGATTCATTATGCGTCAATGAAATGGTAAAAAACGGGGGAAATCTAAATTTTTTAAAAACTAAAATTTAAGGGGAAATATCGAATCATAACTTTTGAATAATAAATTATAATAATTTTTCAAAACTTTATTTGTCTAAAATAGTCATTACTGAAATACACTGCTCAAAACAATTAGGGGAGCACTTTGCGTACTTTTGTTAACCCTTTCAGTTCCAACGTTTTGTTTTATAATTCTAAAAATCTAAAAATAGTGAAATAGATTCATTATGCATCCCGAATGAACTGGTAAAAAACAGGAGAGGGGATCTCATTTTTTTAACTAAAATTTAAGGGGGGAAAATTGAAATCTAACTTTTGAATAATAAATTATAATAATTTTTCAAAACTTTATTTGTTAAAAAAAAAAAGTTAAAATCAATTTTTAAACATCTAAGAATGCAAGCGTAAAGAATTTAGGGTCAATTTATTTCATAACATTTTTTTGGGAGTGAATTTTATTTCACCATGTTTTTCATATTTTCATTTAATTAAAACAAACATTATTTAATTCTTCTATAAAGACATGATTCTTTCATCTAACGATAAATAAATGCGAGCTGATGATACCAAATGGAATCATTGGGTTTGAAAGGGTTTAAACCATGCGTTCCCCTGATTGTTTTGAGCAATGTATTATTTTAGAAGAGCTCTTATCCTAAGTCTATAGATAGAGGATTTTCCATGTTCCGCGATCTCCTAGTCCTAAAATAGTATTCGGACCCAACTATTCTTCCCAAACCTAATTTTCATCTTTTATATAGGACGGGAAGCTGTTTATTGTATAAGGGCAGGCATTTGTGGCACTATCGCGAATGCCAGGTGTAGTGAGCTAATTCATTCACGGCCAACTTCAATAACAAGGCCAGAGAAGCTTTCCTAAACATGAGCGTTAAGACGGAAATGTTGACGTCACTGTTACACAAGTTGCCGAAACAACCGAGAAAACTAGTCGGATCGTATTCGAACCAAAAAATGTGGTCAGCTACGTGAAACGATGTGGTGTCCGAAACATGGTTTCGAGCCAGTTGTCGTTATCTTCGGAAACAACTCACTCGTAACTAATGAACGTCAGAATTTCCGTCCCGAAAACTTGTTTGGGAAAGCTTCTTCGGCCTTAGTAGTTGAGTAGGCCATGATTCATTTCGGTTCTTGATCCAATTTAGAAGTTGATCCAAGTTGTAATGTCCTTTTCTTTATACTTTTAAAACACAATCTGGTTTATGTACTTCAGTTGATCCTTGACAAATTAAGGACAAGATGGCAAATTTTATAACGGAATGAAAGGTTTAAAATGTTACTTCCAATAGGGTACTTGACAGTATCTCTACAATACCTTCCAATATTAATTAAATTATAGTTTGAACCCAAATATAACAAACGTATATATATTTTTTTGCAAAATAAATCTTTAAATAATTCATAAAAATCATTTTCTAATGTCTTTTTTTTTTCATCGGTACGTCACGTGATCACAAACACGTCGATTTGGCTGACGTCACTAGTATGTATAAACAAACCGGTGTGATGTTTTTTTGTTTGTAATTAAACTGGTTTTAATCCAACTTACTATTAAAATAAGAATTATATAGATAATGGGTGGAGGTTTTACAGAAGCGGATAGTTAAAATTTTCTTAAAGTAGTCCGAAATGGTGTTGCCACAAAGCGTTTTCGGGAGGGATTTTTCGTCCTAATTTTAAAATATTTTTTTTCCCTTTTTATGGGTATTTGAAAAAAAGAAAAAATACGGGTCTAATATTTTTGGCATAAGAATATTTTAAGCTAATAATTTTTTTTTAATGAAGTATCCTATTTAGATAGCATAAATAGAGATGTTTCGCTGTGTGGGAATTTGTGACGGTCATTTATAAATTTTAAAACGTGCCACTTCTGACTTTTGACGCTGAAGTTATGGTGTAATTAATCTTAAGGATAGCTACATCGATAAATGAAATTAATAATAGTTATTAACTATTATTTTCTTAAATAGGAAATTTGTTATTTAAAAGAATCTACTATAAAAATAAATTTTGATAAAACTTTATGTAACACAAACTTTATATAAAACAGAGTATATAGCCTATACAATATATTTTATTTTGGAATATAGTAATAAAATGACCAAAAAAAAAGATGATATGATTGTAAGATTTTCTTGTTCTTTATTCATTTTTTATGTCTGTAAATGATTAACAAAATATCTAACCATAAACAAAATTTAAATGGCATTTTAAGCATCAAAGGTAGTATTTTTTTTTGCCAATTGAAGTGGTATTGTTTTATGATTATTTAGGGTAATTTACCTTCTATGGGGTAAAATAAGAAATGCCACTTTGTATAAATGCTGCTTTTTGTATAATTTCTAAATGGTGTTTTATATATATTTAAATTCTTTTAGTTTTGTTTAAATTTGAAAAATAGCAAATTTCTTCGAAATGTTTAAATGCGTCCTTCCGTTTCATTTGTTGTTTACACTATATCAGATGTTACAGGAAAGCTAATCAGAATAAATATTTATATATTTACTAGCTTTATAAACCCGGCGTTGCACGGGTGTACCCTTAATAACGGTGATTTTTTTAATGTAAAAGTCCCGACGCTGCGTACGATGTAAAAGTTGCATTGGGTGCCTACTCAGGTGTCGGCTCGTCACATGACTGTGGTTCTAAATTAAGACGCCCCGTGGCCAATATCCCTCTTGTATAGCTCTAGTGCGACGATAATTCAAACTAACTCTAACCCATATAACTGGATGCGAATAGCTACCCTACGTTAAATTTTAACTTCAACAAAAGCCGCCAATGACAAAATTCAATCGGCCATTATATCATAGCTGTGCGAAATTGACAGTTTCCTAAACATAATGCGTGTGAATATACGTAGAGTGAAATAACATTTATTAGAAGTATTCATCAGATCTAGAATAGTTATCACCTTTACTGTCGAGACATTGTAGCAATATCTTCACTTCTTACCATTTGTAAACATCAAGTAAATTAAATTCAGAAGCAAAAAAAAAATCAAGATTTAAATTCAATAAATAAAATAAGGATATTCAAATAACAATCCTACAAATTAAACTCACGTGCTCCTTTGTGTTTATACTTAATTTTCGTTTACGCTGAACGCGCTGAAATTTCTTTTAAATTGAAATTAAAAAGTATATTTCTTCTTAATTTCGTTCGCGCTGAAATTTCTTTACCTTGAATTAAAAGTATAAATTCTAATCTACAATGCTATTCCTGTGGAGAAATCGGCTCATGTTTTGCACTCCTACACCCTTTCGGGTTCGAATTTCAAAAAATCGCTTCTTAAACGACGCCTACGATATAAAAAAAATATTTTTCTAAAATTTGGTAGCTGTACCTCCAGTAGTTTTGGCTGGGCGTTGATACGCGGGTCAGAACTTTACTATATATATATATATATATATATATATATATATATATATATATATATATATATATATATATATAGATAGTAGATAGTAGATAGAGATAGAGATAGAGAGAAGATAGAGATAGATTATAGAGATAGATATATAAGATAGATATATAGAGATAGATATAAGAGATAGATAGAGAGATAGAGATAGAGAGATAGATATAGAGAGGATAGATATAGAGAGATAGATATAGAGAGATAGATATAGAGAGATAGATATAGAGAGATAGATAAGAGAGATAGAGAGAGATAGAGAGAGAGATAGAGATTATAGAGATATAGAGATAGATATAGAGATAGATATAGAGAGATAGATATAGGAAGATAGTAGAGATAGAATGAGAGATAGATATAGAGAGATAGATATAGAGAGATAGAGATTATAGAGAGATAAATATAGAGATAGTAGAAGAGATAGTAGAGATAGATATAAGAGATAGATATAGAGAGATAGATATAGAGAGATAGATATAGAGAGATAGATAGAGAGATAGATATAGAGAGATAGATATAGAGAGATAGATATAGAGAGATAGATATGAGAGATAGATATTAGAGATAGAATAGAGATAGATAGAGATAGATAGAGAAGATAGATATAGAGAGATAGATATAGAGAGATAGATAAGAAGATAGGATAGATAGAGATAGATATAGAGAGATAGATATAGAGAAGATAGATATAGAGAGATAGATATGAGAGATATGAGATGATAGAGAGATAGATATAGAGAGATAGATAAGAGTAGAATAGAGAGATAGATATAGAGAGATAGATATAGAGAGATAGTATAGAGAGATAGATATATAGAGATAGAATAATAGAGAGATAGATATATAGAGATAGATAGATATATAGAGATAGATATATATAGAGATAGATAGATATATATAGATAGATAGATATAGAGAGATAGATATATAGAGATAGATATATAGAGAGATAGATAGATATAGAGATATATAGAGATAGATATAGAAGAGATAGATATAGAAGAATAGATAATAGAGAGATGATATATAAGAATAGATTGAGAGATAGATATAGAGAGATGATATAGAGAGATAGATATAGAGAGATAGATATAGAGAGATAGATATAGAGAGAGATATAGAGATAGATAAGAGAGATAGATATAGAGAGAGATAGATATAGAGAGAGATATAGATAGATAGAGAGAGATAGATAATAGAGAGAGATATGATAGAAGAGATAGATATAGAGAGGATAGATAAGATAGGAGAGATAATAGAGATATAGAGAGAGATAGTAATAGATAAGAGAGATATATATAGAGAGATAATAGAGAGAGATATATATAGAGAGATATATAGATAGATATATATAGAGGAGTATATATAGAGAAGATAATAGAGAGAGATATATAGAAGATATATAAGAGAGATATATATAGAGAGAATAATATAGAGAGAATAATAGATAGAAGAGATATATAGAGAGATATATAGAGAGATATAGAAGATATATAGAGAGAGATATATAGAAGAGAGTATATAGAGAGATATAAGAGAGATATAGAGATGAGATATAGAGAAGATAATAATAGAGAGAGATAATAGATAGAGAGATATAAGAGATATAGAGAGAATAGAGAGAATATAGAGAGAGAATATAGAGAGAGTATATAGAGAGATATAAGAGAGATAGAAGAATATAGAGAGATATAGAGAGATAATAGAGATAGAGATATAAAGATAGAGAATATAGAGAGATATAAGAGAATATAGAGAGATATAAGAGAGATATAGAGAGTATAGAGATGATAGAGAGATAGTAGAGAGTATATAAGAGATATAGAGAGATATAGAGAGGATAAGAGATATAGAGAGATATAGAGAATAGAGTAGAGATATAGAGATAGAGAGAGTATAGAGAGATATAGAGATATAGAGAATAGAGGAGATAGAGAATAGAGAGAGATAGATAGAGATATAGAAGATATAGAGATATAGAGATAAGAGATATAGAGGATATAGAGATAGAGATATAGAGATATAGAGAGATAGTAGAGAGATATAGAAGATATAGATGAGAATAGAGAGATTAGAGATAGATAGAGATATAGAGATATAGAGATATAGAGATATAGAGATATAGAGATATAGATATAGAAGATATAGAGAGTATAGAGATATAGAGATATAGAGATATAGAGAGAATAGAAGTAGAATATAGAGATATAGAGTATAGAGATTATAGAGATATAGAGATATATAGATATAGAGTATATAGAAGATATAGAGAATAGATATAGAGATATAGAGATATAGAGAATAAAATATAGAGATATTATAGATAATAATAGAGATATAGAGTATATAAATACATAAGATATAGTATATAGAGATATATATGATGAGATATATAGAAGTATATATATATATATAAGATATATAGTATAATATAGAGAATATTAATATATATATAGAGATAAATAGTATGATATATTATAGAGATTAAGATGTATATAGAGTATATATAGAGAATATGAATATATAATATAATGAGATATATATAATTATAGAGAAGATTTAATGCTAACCTTAGACTGAGAAAAATATTCTTTTGTCGACTGAGACATATTACAATCAGTTTCTAAGTGCTTCCTCCCCATAAGATATTTTTAAACATTGTTGGAAAAATGAGGGTTAGTAGCCAAGGATTAAGATGCTTTTGTAAGTTCGTTTAACAAACCTACTTAAAAATTTTTTATTAATCTTATAGATAGGGAATAAATTTAATACTTCGAGGCACACTTTTTGAAGAAGACTTCTTCCATGTTTTTGCAGCTAAACACACGAATATATGACTAAACTTTTTATCTGTCTGGAAAAAGGCTTTGAAGTGACGTCCTTAGATTTAAATTTCTTTTTGAATTTGTTAGATAAAAAATATATATATCGTGAATTTTTGGGGCATACATTTTGAACCGATGGTAACTCCTGAACGCTGATGTGGTGGCTTCAAATATTTTTAGACCTTAAAAAACCGCTTAAATCTATATACTTATCATATGTTGGAATTTTGTTTACATAAAAAATACACAAATTATGTTTAATTAGCGTAACTCAAGGAATCAAGAACTTTCAGTGCTAGCAACAAGAAACTTTTTTTCGGAAAAAGATATTTTCGCTTGAGTTATCTGAATAAACAAAATATAAGATAAATAAAGACAAAAGAATGGACAATTTATGTATGGCAACTTAAGTTAAGCGAAAAACGAAGTTTAGAAAACTTAAAGCCTCTGTTTTTATTCGAAAATGAAATTGTTCATGGCTCTCATATAGTTGTTGATAGTGGGTTTGAAATTTACTTACATACAAATATTAAAAATTAAATATAACGTAACTTTATAATTTATTGTCACGGTTATTTTTAAAAAAAAAATCCAGTACTTCGCGAGAGCAAGTGCTTAAGGGGGAAATGGGCGCGGGTCTCCAAACTTAAGTGCATCAGTGTTAATCCAATGGCGAAAAAACTATTTTCTCTGCCACATTTCTCCGACTGTATTGAATATTTTTATAGACGTTTTTTTTTTTAAATAATAAACGTAGATAACTTACAGGTCTCCATCTTCCCACTTTTTGAAATTGCTTCGAATATTTTGTGTAAAATTATTTATTGAAAATTAAAAAAAAAATATTCGAACCCATTTCAAAAAGTGGGAAAGTCGGGACCTGTAAGTCAGATACATTTATCACATAAAAAAAAATCCGTTTGTAAAAACATTCAATACAGCCGGAGAAATGTGGCAGAGAAAATAATATTTTCGACATATGATTAACACTGATGCACTTTGGTTTGGAGACCCCCGGTCCAGCGTGCCCTTCCCCCCTTAATTCACCGATAATGTTGCAATTAAAGACAAACGGAATAATTCCAATGGTAACCATTCATGTGTATTGTGTACACTGTTTTGTTGCCGTAATATTCTGTTCATCGCCAAATATACCGTTTGGCTAGATTTGCGAGCACAAAACGGGAAAAATACCAAAAATGCTTCCAATAGTATACTATTTTTTTTTAATTTCACAGTGAGTTTAACTAACAAGATAATGTTCCACGATATCGTTAAGATATCTTTAAAAAAAAAAAAACATCGGTTTTTTTTTGCAAATTACTAATAATGCGCCCTTGTATTCGACGGTAAAACTGTTTCTGTCAATGTCGTTTTTCCTTGGGGACACTGTTTCTGCAGTGAAACACCTTTACAGGATTGCTTCGCCAAAGACAAATTAGCTGTATTTTTTTTTAACTACTTTACTCTCGAAAATGAAAATCTTACTTATACATTCTTTATGTAAACATATATCTGGGCCGTAGTGAGCCTAGTGGTCAGCGTCTCGGTCTGGGGATCGGAAGGTCATGCGATCGAGTCCCGGTACCACTGAAGACCTACCGAGTATATGCGGAGTACGTGCTCGTTAAATCTGTTGGGTCCGAAAGTCCTCCAAGTTCCCATACCAAATCAATACCTCTGGGGTGACAAGCCAATTCTGGGGATCCTCTAGTTGGCTCTGTCTCTAAAAATTAGATGGATCCACTTATGTGTGTGTGTTGTCTGTTGTGTCTGTCTTACTTGACGAAGGTTTATAAGCGGGTCGCTGACCAAGCACGCAAACCTGAATATATATGTCTACAACCAACCAACCAACATATATCTCGAACCATTATACTTTTAAAAATATGTTTTGCAAATTATTTTGAAAGAGGGAGGGGAATGCCGTTTTGGTGTAATTTGAGGTTTTCAACGGTAAAAATTTGTTTTAGCGGGTTCTGTGAATAAAAAAATACAAGCCTGATCAGTTATTTGTAATTAATAGTTCTTCTAAGATTTGTTTAGGTGCATTTCGTAGAATAGTTTAGTTTGTTACTTAAATTTATAGCTATAAAAATTGTTCAAATAGTGAGCGTTTTATTTTATATAGTTTTTTTTTCAACCAAAAAATGTAAATGAAAGCTTACAGTTAGCATTTACATAAACCGTACATCAAACACAGAAGGTTCTCTACCATTAATAAGCGGTGTCGGACACAGAAAATGGTTAAATATTTGTTTTATCTGCACGAATCTGAATAAAAACAAAGTCGATTTTTGTTTCCATTCCGATTTTAAGAGTACAAGGCAAAAAACCTTCGTCGACTGAATATCTGTCCATGTCAGGCCTATTTGGTGACAATAGCGAGTCATAACCTAAACTGGTGTAAGGAAACCGGTTTCTCACTTGGTTCATCTTTCGCGGTAACCCAAATTCACACGAGACATAAGTCCCACATTTGTTCCACGAGAGAAGAACCAAGGGAGAAACCGTTTCCAATATCCACCAAGCAGACCTGAATACGTGAAGATTCCTAGTCAACCAAGAGGTTTTTCCCCTGGGCTCTTCATTTGTGTATTATTCTGAAGAAGGTATTCCTTCCTATGCAACATGTCAATTTTTACACAATTATTTGCAACAAGAATCAACGTTGGTTTCTTCATGTATCTTTATACTTCTTACGTATTTGTCATTTTCGATTTGCTACAAATTCTCAACATAAAAAAAATATTTTAATGCGTACAATACACCTACGAAAACAATTTGAAAGACCTAAATATAATATTTCATTTTCAATACTCTATACAATTTATTCTTATACTTAAAAAAAAGTCAAATATTCAAATTTCATTCAAATACGGATCATCTTTTATCGATATCTCAAGAAAACAAAGATCCCCGCCTAATGTTTTGTATTTATATTACATTGTGTGGGTGTTTTTCTATGAAATATTTCTAAGACTTTTATACCCTTTTATTCTATGTTTGAAATTCATATTTGACTTTTTCACTATCATGGAAAAAAGTATTGAACAATTCGTTCGTTTATACTAGTTTTTCTAAAAATAGGAATTCAATGTTTCTACAGAATTGTATTAATATAATTTCAGTTTTTAAGATACTTTTTAAGAACTACTTTATTTTGCAACATGGTCTTTGTTTGTGAAAATTAAAAAAATAAAACTTGGATACAATTTTTAAAATGCCTCAATAGTTAAAAAGTAAATGAACTAAATAAACTAGTTTATTTATCGCAAAGTACGTTATCATTTTTATACAAATATAAAAAGTTTTTCCACTGTAAATCGATTTTCATATGCACGGTTTGGCCGACACCTCTTGTAAATAAGGCATCTGTACGATTGCTATGTTACGTGCGAATGTGAGAGCAGTCCAATCTCTGAACGATTTCTTACCTGAAAAAGTTGGCAAATTATGTATTGCTTTTTTATTTGGTTGTGTGGATCGGACTACTTCAACCATGTCATTTGCATGCGAATAGTCTCAAGTTCGGGTATCACCAAGGTAACTGCCGATCAATAAACAGCCGGTGCAACCAAAAATGTCCGACAAATAATACCCATTGTGGATTGGTGTTATCCTAACACCCCTCCACACTGTGGGTTCATGCTAAATATGCAATCCCATAGCTGCGTATGATACCACCTTAAACGGTTACGTTGACGACTTAAGGAGATACGGTACCCAAAACATTATTTCTAGAAATAATAACAAACTTGTAAATTATTGTGGTTTTATAGAATGTTCACTCTAAATAATCATTTTCTAGCAATAAAAATAAATATTTACAAGCAGTTTTTTATTTATTTTAAAAGTTAAAATTTTGAACTTTTTAAAAACGCTACTCATCTTTCAATTTTGAGAATAACTCCACCAAACTTTTATAGTTTGTTTTTAGTACTATTTTTTCAAGAACTGTGCATGGATTTTAAAATGTAAGCAACAGTTAAAAAGAAACTTGCATTTATACTAAACATCGCAAAAAAGATTACAAATTATTGAATTCAACATTTTTTTAAAAACAACTATACATAGTAGACCTTATTCCATGCATAATTTTGTGCACCATATATATAAGAACACTGGTTAATAATTTCCAAATTCTAACTTAATTAGCAAAAACGCCTTAGGGATTTATTAAACATAAGAATTGAAAAACGCGAAACAGAGAAAAAAAGTTGCAAGCAGATGAAATACGTATTCAAACTTATAGGAATGACTCCAGAAAATACTTAATAACTTTTTTCTACAAAAGATATCATTATGAAACGTTCAGTAAATGTTCAGAAAGATATTGTGAATAATAAGAAATACAAACTGAAAAATCTATATATTTTGGTCAATTTTTGGGTACCGTATCCCCTTAATATTGTCATCGCACTCATCCGGCACTGCAAATGCGGCGAAAACGTTACCGGCACCGGTGCATGTGAAACGAGCCTAAGGTTTATTTTCTTAAAAGTAGCTTTACCAGCTTTGTTTCAGTAATTAACTTTTTGACTAAGATATAACCATTAAAATTTTATACATCCCATTTTATTTACATTGTGTTTGTTTGAAAAAACTATATAAAAAAAAAGAAATCGGAGTCTATTTGCACAATATTTAAGGGGGGATGGGCGCGCTGGACCGAGGATCTCCAAAGCAAAGTGTCTCAGTGTTAATCCTATGGAGAAAAAATATATTCTCTGCCACATTTCTCCGGCTGTATTGAATATTTTTACAAGCGGTTTTTTTACGTGATAAATGTAGCTGACTTACAGGTCCCGACCTTCCCACTTTTGAAATGGGTTCTAATATATTTTTTTCAATAAATAGTTTTACACAAAATATTCGAAGCCATTTCAAAAGTGGGAAGATAGAGACCTGTAAGTTATCTACATTTATTATTTAAAAAAAAACCGTTTGCAGAAATCTTCAATACAGCCGGAGAAATGTGACAGAGAAAATAGTTTTTTCACCATTGGATTAACACTGAGTCAATTGACTTTGGAGACCCGCGGTCCAGCCCGCCCATTCCCTCTTAAGATAGATTGTTGTTGTAAGCAGAGCAGCTAATATTTTTTAAGATAGGTTGTTGAATAACAAGCTACACTGTACTGTGAAATGCAGAACGTCTGGTCACCCTCTGTAAGGATGAAACGGGACCTGTAAGCAGCTGTTTCCTTAACTACACAAGTCCGATTTTTCTCTGATAATATTACTACAAATAAAACTTCCTCTTCAAACAAAAGAAAAAAATATCAATGCTTCGATTGAATTCGTTGAGTTGGCTTTGAATTGAAGAAGTTTTCGTTTTTATCTTCTATCAACGGAAATATCAGTTTTTCGATGTGGGGGAGGAATTTCTTGTTTGGTTAGTGATGTTTTGATTTTTCTCGGGTTCGCGCTTGTCCTCTGTGTAATGCGAAATAATACTAGAAAGTGATGACACCAGATCCATATATTTGATTCTTTTTGTCTGTTCCTATGTCCATCAACGGTCTGTTTAACCTTCTGTTCTGGGGCCGTAGTGAGCCTAGTGGTCAGTGTCTCGGGATCGGAAGGTCCTGCGATCGAGTCCCGGTACCACTGAAGACCTACCGAGTATATGCGGAGTACGTGCTCGTTAAATCTGTTGGGTCCGAAAGTCCTCTAAGTTCCCATACCAAATCAATACCTCTGGGGGTGACAAGCCAATTATGGGGATCCTCTAGTTGGCCTCTGCCTCTAAAAATTAGATGGATCCACTTATGTGTGTGTGTTGTCTGTTGTGTTTGTCTTACTTGACGAAGGTTTATAAGCGGGTCGCTGACCAAGCACACAAACCTGAATATATATGTCTACCAACCAACCAACTAACACTGTGCCATCAAAATATCGTAGTGGGATCACGCTTCAAGGGTCCAGTAGCAACAGGCTTTGTGTACGTGCCCTACGAATCCGAGATCGATTTTGATTTGGGTACTGTGAGAGTGGAGAATGAATTCGGGCATGTATGGTGTGAAAAAGGTAATAAATTAGTGGATTGCATCGGGGGTTATCATAATCATCTTGATTATGGTGTTTTGATTGGGGACGGCTGTGTTAGGATTGAAAAAGATTATATCGGGGAGATAGAGTCCGTAGTGGCGGGTTTATAGATGAATATGTTTGTTTGGAGGCCGTGGGGAGCCCAGTGGTTAAGATCTCGGTCTCGGGATCGGAAGGTCCCGCGATCGAGTCCCGGTACCACTGAAGACCTACCGAGTATATGCGGAGTACGTGCTCGTTAAATCTGTTGGGTCCGAAAGTCCTCCAAATTCCCATACCAAATCAATACCTCTGGGGGTGACAAGCCAATTATGGGGATCCTCTAGTTGGCCTCTGCCTCTAAAAATTAGATGGATCCACTTATGTGTGTGTGTTGTCTGTTGTGTCTGTCTTACTTAATGAAGGTTTATAAGCGGGTCGCTGACCAAGCACACAAACCTGAATATATATGTCTACCAACCAACCAACCTTCTGTTCTAACCATCCGATTACAATTTTTATTTGAAAGGTATGATATTTGACATATCGTCGGTCGAAAACCACGAACGTGCAAAAACACAAATATGCAAAGGGATGGAAAACCGGAAACAGTTGAACCGGTTTTTGGCTTCGGTTAAATGAACAAAATCATTTCTTTAGCTGAACCGGTTAAGGGGACGCATTACCCAAAATTTAGGACTGCCCAGAAAATAATTAAACATGTTCGAATGCTGTGAGCTAAGGATATTGCAAAAAAAGATGGATTCTATTATAATGGTGGAGGTTTATTGAAAATGATATAGTGGTTTGGTAAAATGGTTTTTGAAATTTTATGTTGATTTTTTAAATTTCAATTTTTTCAGTTTGTGAATGGTTAAAACCCTAAGGCTTTTAGGTAAATTAATGTAGAGCTCCAAATTTTTTTTCCTGTGTTGAAACATGTGCGTTTAACAAAAGTTGGTATGGGATAAGGTCTAGTGTAAATAGATTTTTTTTAAAAAAATGCTGAAGGTGAAAATTTACAAAACATCTTATTTTTTAGCCATTTTTATACATAAAGCTACATAACTTTTTTTGTTTAACTGATAGCTCAATATCCATACCAACTTTTATAAATAGATGTTGTGGGAACATTTTGAAAGAAAAGCCATTGCAAAATTCTGTAAATTGTAGGAGGAGTAGCATTTTGAAAAAAACGTTAAAATTTTTAATTTTTTAATTTTTTAAAAAAACTTGCGTTTTAATATTTATTATTTTTTCGTATATGTTTATTGAATGTTATCTTTGTAAAAATAGTTTAATTTGAATGCTAGCAATAAAAATACTGGATTTAATTTTTTGGGTACCGCGTC
This sequence comes from Oedothorax gibbosus, assembly GCA_019343175.1. Classification (NCBI taxonomy): domain Eukaryota; kingdom Metazoa; phylum Arthropoda; class Arachnida; order Araneae; family Linyphiidae; genus Oedothorax; species Oedothorax gibbosus. The sequence continues at coordinate 713,383 of JAFNEN010000241.1, forward strand.
CTCTTAAAACTGAAGAACCGTAAACATTTTAACCGGACTGAAAGTTATTGTTAGTTTGCATTGTGGTCGCACCAGAGCTACAAGACGGCAGTTGGCGACGGGCGTCGTACTAAAGAACAACAGTCAAGTGACGAGCCGACGTACCCTAAACTGAAGGGAAATTTAATGGTTAGATAAATCAATGGATTATGGTGTCATAAACTATATCATAATAAATTTGTATGGTATGGGTTCATTATTTATTAACACTCTCGCTGCGGATAATGCCCCTAAGGCATCAAGAACAATGCTATTCCCACGACGCATTACGCGGCAACAAAAATCTTCAGAAAGCACAGGAAGAGCTATTTTTTAATTAAAAAACCGCGTCTTGCACTCGGGTGTCGACTCGTCACACGATTGTGGTTCTAAATTACGACGTCCGTCGCCATTAGCCCTCTTATAGCTCTAGTGAGATGGTAATGTAATCCTAACCTAAATAAAGTAAGACAGCCTGAATCCTTCAACCAACCAGACTAAAACCGGCTTTTCAAAGTTTCGGTTTTTAGTTACTTTTAACTGGTCCCGGTTAAAACTGGAGGGAAAAAAAGAACCGATTGAACCAGAAGCGGTTTTGTTTTTCAAAAACCGTAAATCTCTAGAATCGTGGTTTTGTAATTTGACCGACGATATATTTGGTTTTTTTAATATTTTTCATTCAACGGTCTATCTATATGTCGTTTACGGTTTGTTTGAGCTAACGTTGTAATACAAATTAAAATATTCATTTTGTCTTTGTTAGAAAGGTATGAAATTGAATTTTTATACATCATAGTCCGTTCGCATTTTTTCAGAAATATTTCAATATGTTTTTTGAATTTTAAAAATGGGTTTTAGAAATGTGTGTGCAATAGATTAAAAAAAATTTATAAAATGCTCCGATTTCGGAATATGGTAAAAATATTATTGAATATAACCAGTTTTTTGTTTTTCAAAAGGCTACGATGACATTTTGATGCTGATTTTATGTTCTTTGGGCTAAATAAAAGGATATAGTTTTTTAGAATAAATTGGCCATTTAAAACTTTTTCCTCATATTAATTATTCACTTCATACAAATACTCCCATATAGGCAGCGGACAGTTTTAGTTAAAATTTTATTTGCCAATAACTCGACTTCGCCGATAACTCGCCAATAACTCGACAGTTCAAAAATAGTGTTTCTGATGATAAATAATTGTTTGTAGTAGCAATTTTATATACAATTATACATTTTAATTGATTCCAAAAATAAAAAGGTAAAGCTATATTTTTTATTATTTTAAACGTGCTTTTTAGTCAATATTTTTAAAATGTGACTAATTATTATTAATCAAACGTACCAAGGTAGTTTTATTCCTATCCTTATTAAAGAATAAACTCAATTAAACCCATTCATTTAAATATGCAATCATGCAATCCCTAACAATCTCAATCGTTAATCATGAATGAACCTCAATAAAATAAAATTATTTCCTCCCTTCCCCCGGCCATCTTGTTTTCTAATTGAAAACCCACATTCGAATGGCAAAGATTCCACTCTCTATCATTAAGAGCCCACTCCTGCACCAATCAATGGGGAAACAAAAAACACTCGATTGCTGTGGAGTGACAAGGCTGTAACGGGAGGGAGCTTTTGGGCTTGGCTTTTGTATCCTAATTTTCTCTCAACTACAGTCACTGGACAAATTATTAGACGCACTGCAAGATTTCATGTAAAATATTAATTACCGGGTGATATTGTACCGTTTTATTATTTTAAATTGAACTGTTTTTTATTTTTATATTATTCAATCCATTACCGATTTATTTGACATAAATAAAACAGCATTCATTTAGAAAAGCATAAGTTTATTAAGTATTAAAGAAAAGTGAAATGAATGTTAGTAAAAGTCAATATTTAGTTGAGCCACCTTTAGCCGCTATCAAAGCTTTAATTCTGCACGGCATGCTATCAATGCAAGACTGTACTGTACACACGTGCATTTGAGGATGATGATTCCACACATTAATAATTTTATAATAAATAATTAATATAAATTAATCTTAATTATATTTGATCATAATTATCTTAAAATAAATACAAATATGTAGTCTACAACAATTCTTTTCAATAAAAATCAATAATATTGTAGTTTAAATATACCATTATTGCATAAAAACTCTTAAGAAACATAAAATTACTAAAAAAAAATACAGTGCGTCGAATAATTTGTCCAGGGACTGTAGTCCTTACATTTCAAGAACAATTTAACCTTGGCGACAGGTTGGCAACAGTTTTTCGAAATTTAATGGAACTCAACGCCAAGCTTTGTTCAGAATAGGACTCGCTTACCTTTCGCAATGACTACATTGTCATGAACTCAAAGAGGCGTTACTGCAATCTATCAAAGTTGACTCCTCGCTTGTAGTAAAAGACGCGCAGGTCCTGGTACATATCAGACCCGTAATTAAAGGAATGTCCGTTGCTGGTACACATGTTGTACCATCAGTAGGCAAAAGGTTTAAAAAGCGAGGATATATTTGTGAAGACTCTTTGTATAATGCTATAAGGGTGACCAATAATTTGAACGCGACTTTTTTTTATTATTATTAAAGCTAGGGGTGTGTACACTCTTAAAACGAAATAGTGAAATCCACTCCTATAGGGGAAGTGCATTTTTGGCACCGGAAAGGAGTGGAAATTAACTCAGACTGAGTTAAAACCACTCGTTTTAAGAGTGTAGGACGTAGATTGTTTTCTTTTATTTCTTTTACCCACTCCGCAAAAAGAGTGAAATCCACTCCTATAGGGGAAGTGCATTCATTTTCGGCACGGAAAGGAGTGGAAATTAACTCAGACTGAGTTAAAACCGCTCATTTGTTTTAAAAGTGTAAGACTACACATTTAATTGTCACTTAATAAATCAATACATACTTAAACTTATTGAAATCACATCAGAGAGCATATAATTAACTTTTAAAACTAAAAAGTTTCATGGCACCTACCATTTGAGAGTGCGCATTTTTTTTTCAAATCCCTTATGAAGTTCGACAGGTACCTGGAACTCGTGTAACAAATTTGAAGTCCATAGCTCTTGTAGTTCAAGCTGTAAAGTGGTTTCAGACAGTTTTTTGTGATGCTTATATACAGTCCCTGGACAAATTATTAGACGCACTGCAAGATTTCATGTATCAATCAATGATGAACAAAATACCTTTAGAAGCAGGACATTAGTGTTCTTAAACTTATCGCTATTGAATAGAAAATACTATCTGCCATACACTTAATACATATATCGACGTCTTTTTTAATGATATGGCCTTCTTTAGTATGTTTTAATCATTACTAAAAAAAATACAGTGCGTCTAATAATTTGTCAAGGGACTGTAAATATATCCTAGTTCAATTAAATAATAGAAGTTGTCTGTTGAAAAAAAACAATGGTTTAATATTATTTAATTTTGTTTATCTCCTATAAACGGATTGTGTAGCCAAAGATTCAACGAAACGTAATATTGGATGGGTTGCCTTTTAGGTTATATCCGTCGTTTTTAGCTTCCAAACTACGTTATGCTCATTTAAAAAGCATAGGAAGCCATTTTTATTAGAATTAAATCACCATTGCCATTCGCAACAATCGCTCGAGAAACTTTAATTCTTTTCGACAATAAATTAAAATAAATTTATTTTTGCGACATCGATCCGTTTGTAATGACGTCAATTATATTTCACTACGAGATTCTTTGTATGTTGATAATGAAATGTTTTAATTCTATTTAAAAGCGAGGAGTATTACATATTTATTCTTTGAAATTTAAATGAATTTTTACAAACGATAAGTAATAATTATTGTATTTTCGAAATAAAATAAATGAAACAAGCCAAATTTTCATCCCCGCATTTCCTTCGATCAGTGCTTTGATTGGTTCTATGTTTCCTCGTGGCATTGATTCGCCAATTGAAGCTAGAGAAATAATTTATTTTCATTCAGCATTTCTGTCGCCACTGAAGACCTAAAGCATACACATTTTCTGGCGCCATAGTAATGATTTTTTGTGACTAATCAGGTTTTGTTCTTTTACCAATAACTAAAGTACCAAATAAAATGAAACCATCTGAATTTCTAAAACATTTTGGGTGCTAGGAAGTCCAGTCGGTTGAGGCGCTCACCCACGGCCAACTTCAATAACAAGGCCAGAGAAGCTCTCCCTAACATGAGCGTAGGCGGAAATTTTGACGTCACTGTTCCCAGTGCCGAAGATCGAGAAACTAGTTCGGACGCATTCGGAACCCTAAAATCGTGGTCAGCCGGCAACGAGTGGTGCCGAACAGGTTTCGAGACAGGTTTCCTCATCTTCGGAACAACGTCACTCGGAACTATGACGTAAAAATTTCCGTCCCCGACTTGTTTGGAAGAGCTTCTTCGGCCTTCGCAGTTTGAGCAGGCCGTGGCTCACCTTGAATGCAAAAGATTCCAGGTCCGGGTATCTTCAAAATAACTAACCACGTAAAAACGGCCCTTGAAGCCAAAAAATGCCCGACGAATAATAACTCCTTGTTGAGGGAGTGCATGTTAAATATACTCCCCGCTGACGCCGTGTATGATGCGTACGATGTTGTACTTAAATTATGCGTTGAGTGCTTACTCAGTGATCAGCTCGTCACTTGACTGTGGCTCTAAATTTCGACACCAGTCGCCAAACGCCTTCGTTTCGATCTATATAGCGTCGATAATTCTACCTAACCTAACCGCCACCGGTAGCTCAAGTTTTAAATGAAATTGAGCCATGTGAATTCCTAATACATTTTTACCAAAATCCCGACAACCACTTGCAGGTTTTTCAAACTAACGTTGTCACTTCATTGAAGTAAATGAACATAAGCCTCATGTAACAGACGCATATTCCCCACGGTTTTTCAAGATTTGGTCACGTGTATGCCCGTTCCAACTGAGGGCAACTTAAGATGGCGTGTTTGGCGATGAAAGTCTTTTCAATGAGCGTGATTTTGAAATTAAATCTCAATAAAAAAAAGACTTCTTTAATTTAAAAATTTCATTAATTTTGAAGTTTTTTATGCAAAAAATAATTGTTTTTATAATATCGTGCAAAAAACTAACATTTTCAAATCAATAACCGTGGCAAAAGTGATGCTTTAATAAACGAAATCGTGTTTCAAAGTTACTTTTACGCACTAGTGCGACAAAGTAAATAAGAGCATCTGATTGGTGTAAAATTCTTTATTTTGGCGTTTTTGATTAATTTTTATTGACGTGCGGCTTTTGTGATTGGTGTAAAATTCTTTATTTGAACGTGATTCTTTATTTGGCGTCTTATTTACAATGCCAATCTAAGAAATACTTTTTGCACGTGGTTTTAAAATAATCATTAATATAAATAAAATCGCCTTCAAATCATTTGAACGTGATAATAAAATAACTAATAAGCCAATCCATAAATGCCAATTTAATAAATACTTTTTTTGCACGTTATTATAAAAAATAGTGTATGACAATACGTTGAAAATAGCCTTTTTTAAACTCGGGAATTTATTCAACTCGTTTAAAAAAGCCTTACTTTTCACACTAGTTGCATAAATAACTATTTTATAATTGCGTGAAAAAAATCCGATTTTTACACTATAATTTTAATATCAGACGCGTGCGAAAAATTATACTTTTAGAAACAGTGATAAAAAATTACTTTTTTTCACCCAAAAGCAGTGAAAAAAAGTACTTTTTTTCACTCTTTTCTTAAGATGCAAACATTTCAAGTAAAATTTCTAGTTCATAATATTCATAAAATCCAGAAATTTATTGATCTGCTTTATTTATAAATGTTTTACGCGTGGATGTTATTATTATTTTTATTTTTGAATCAGTATCCATGTTCAAATGTTTGACTTTAAACTAAAAAATATGTTTGCCTTTTGTAGTTCCAGAGATTTAACGATGCCGATATTCTTTACGTAAAAAAATTAGCACGTGAATTATTTTTGAACCAATGAGATTTGATTTTTTTCACGTAATTATAAGAAATAGTGTATGAAACACGTGTGAAAAGTAAACTTTTTAAAACACGTGTCATTATTAATAAAATCCACTAGTTTTAAAAAGTGTTACTTTTCACACTTGTTGCATAAATAACTATTTTAATGAAATTACCATTTTTTTTTTCATTTTCAATTTCCTTATATGAAATATATGGTAATAAAAGTACTGCAACTGGGTCGAAAATCCGAACTGGAGATTTTTTTTTTGTTTTCTACACGTGTTAGTGGGTGCTGATTCTAAATATGGTTTTAAATATTGGACCGTCTGCCAAACTGTCTGTCCGTTTATCAGTCTCTGTCATTCTGTCTGTCTTAAACCACTCTACCATTCGAACTAAAAAGCAATAGACTTCACATTTGGTACAAGAGTTCCCCATCCCCAGTACCTGCAAGGCGTCAAAATAAAGTTTTCAGGAAAACCGTGCGCGTGAAAAGGGTATCTACTATAAAACATTTTAGGTTTTCAATGTATTGTGCATTGCTGAAAAACGAAAACGTACTTTTGGAAATTATAAACCGAATTCTAACTTCTTAAATATTTAGTTGCAATTGAAAATCGTATAGTGTTTTACACCCCTAGTTAACTATTTCTTGCAGTATTAGTTGGTTTGGATTTTTGTGATGTAACGTTACTCCGATTTTTGTGGTTAACCTTTACTCAGCTTCGTTTTAAGCTTACTTCATTTTGAGCTGTAACGTTGCCTGAGTTAGCGTATATGACAATGAGTCTTTATTGCGTCGAATTTTAAAACTATTTTTTATGCAATTCTTTTTTTCTTGTTTTTAATGACATTACTACCTTTTTTTTATTTTCATTTACCTTACATGAAATATAAGATTATGACAGTATTGCAATAGGGTCAAAAATCCGAATGGGATTTTGCGTTTTCTACATTTTTTACAGAGTTCTGATTTTTGAACATTGGGTCGTCTGTCTAAAACCACTTTACTCATCGAACTAAAAGAGCTACGGCAGATGGTGCACCAGTACATGTTGAACGTCATAATAAGTTTTATTGAGAAAATCCCGTATGAAGTAAATGGTAGCTGCCATAGAACTTTTTAGGTTTTAAAGTTATTGAAATCACCTTGTATAGTATACATAATTACCTTTTTAGCTTCCACAATACGTTTATAACGTAAAAAGTGGAAGTTATTATCTCTCAGTCCGTCCGTCTGTCCGTCACACACTTTCATAGTCCAAACTACAAATGCTACGGACCAAGTGTGATACTTCGAAAAATTCAGCGCATCGAAATTAGAAGACGTTGAAAATTTCAGAAAAGAATTCGAATTCGAAGCACTTCAATTATTTAAAAAAAAAAACCTGCAAAATTGAATGCTCATTTAAAAAGCGTAGGAAGCCATTTTTATTAGAATTTAATCACCATTTTCATTCGCAACAATCGCTCGAGAAACTTTAATTCTTTTAGACCATAAATTAAAATAAATTTTTTTTTGCGACATCGATCCGTTTGAAATGACGTCAAATATATTTCACTACGAGAATCTTTGTACGCTGATATGAAATGTTTTGATTCTATTTAAAATGGAGGAATATTACATATTTGTTCTTTGAAATATAAATTATTTTTTGCAAACGATAAGTAATAATTATTGAATTTTCGAAATAAAATAAATGAAACTAGCCAAATTGAACACGTAAATGTTTAATATATAATATCAATGCTGTGTTTGTCGCCTTTTTACCTGCTAAACACAACTGTTGTGTGGAAGCGGGTTAAGTGACAGATTCTGTTACAAACCTACTTGTTAATGTATTGAATTATTCAGAGCTATTTTAAGGTCTTGTAGTGTTACGCACGCCTGGTTTCTATTTATTGTGGTATTAGTCGGCTTAGTGTTTGGTATTGAGGCAAAAAGAAGGGGGGGGGGGGCGGATACCGTTGTTTATGTCCTTGGTTTACCCAACTGGAAAAATATTGTGTGGAATAGCGTAAAATGTAAATAATGCCGTGTGTATTGGAATGGTGTATTTCAACTTTCTAGTGTTCTAAAGTACTGAAGTTCCTTGCGATGTCTTTAAAAGGTTGCGTTGTGTGCCAGCTTAGGTGCCGGCCTTATAACTTGATCTATTGGGAATTCATAAGGTATGGTGTAAGGGGTTACTCAGCATCGGTTTAAAATTACTCCATTTTAAGCTCTAACCTTACTCCACAAAATTAGAGACACCACTAGCTGCTAACTATTATAAGGAGTGATGTTACACTAAACGTTTTTCAGTGTTGAGCAGCTATCTATTGACTGGCTATCTATTGACTGGCTATCTATTGACTAGCTATCTATTGACTAGCTATCTATTGACTAGCTATCTATTGACTAGCTATCTATTGACTAACTAAACCGCTTGCTGAAAATAATTTTTGAAAATACTTGAACAATTACATTAATTAAAAGTTGTAAAATTGGGCTGAAAAATGTAAAATTGTGTGAACCATTGATGTTGTCCATTTCATACAGAGTCGCGATCGTTTCGTTTTCCTTCTTTATTTCGCCGGCGTAATTCATCGTTACCATGGAAACCGGGCAGTGTTTTCACTCTTTAGTGGCATGCAGCAGTTATTGACCGCGCAACAGAATCCCCCCCCCAACCCCCCCTCGACAGCCGTGATTATTAACTGGGCCGTGTTGCGTCTACAGGGGCGGAGAATGCTGGGGTCTGTTGTTTCTAGATTGCATCGGCTTAATTATTTTCGATGTTGAGAGAAATTAAAAGGGGGCTTTTGGTGGAATCGTTAAGTTGAGATTAGGAATAAATGAAGTTGCAAGATGTCGGTTTTTGAAGGATGCAGACGTATGTTGACTGTCCAGTGTCAGAAAACTTTATTTTTGTTTTTAATTTCGAAAAAATTAGAAATTGGAAAGTAGAGCATTGACAGGTTCAGTTTTATCTATGTCCGTCTGTCCACATCGTCTTTCAACTACCATTCTAACCGTCAGATTTTCAAACTTCATATTTTTAAAAACTTCGGTGTCGGAGCTTTGCTCATTGAATTTTTAGCTATATATGTACATAAATTTAGGTTTATTATATAGTTGAAATCTGTGATTGGGAAGACTTAGAAACAATACGAACGAGACGTCTGATCAATTTCCGGTTGCCCACATTGCTTTTCTATAAACATCGTTAATTTAATTGGAACGTGTTGCGTATACAAGGGCGGAGGTATAGAGAATGGGGTCTGCTGTATCAAAATTGCATCGGCTTAATTATTTTCGATGTTTGGAGAAATTAAAAGGAGATTGTTGGAACTATTAAGGTTGGAATACGGATAAAGGAAGCTGCAAGATGTCACCTTCTGAAGGATACAGACGAGTATCGACTGTCCAGTGTCAGCAAACTTTATTATTTTTTAAATTTCGAAGAAAGTGGCAAGTAGAGCACTGATATGTTTCAGTTTTACGTCTGTCCCTCCGTCTGCATAAATTTTAAACTTCTATTCTAACCACCAGGTCTTCAAAATTCGCTTTATTTTGTTTGATAGATAAATGCTGCTCTATTATTCTAACTTGTATGCTTTGTGTACCCATATCGGTCAGTGAGTGTGCTTGACTGTGTCTATGCTATAAGAGTGTTTGTGAGTGTTAAAGTCACCCAAAAATAAATAATTTCGGTTATTTACAACTTATTTTTTCACAATAGTTATTTATTTAGAAAAACACACACAACAGGTTACAACCCAATTACTACTACTCCTTGGCGTTACAGCCCATGTTGGACTATGGCCTCACTAACAATTTTCCTCCAAAGCCTCCTGTCTCTAGCCTTTTGTTTCCAGTTTCGGACTTTTAGAGTCTTAAGGTCTTTCTCCACCTCATCAAACCATCTCTTAGTTGGTCTTTTCCTTTGTCCCTGGCACTGCCCCTTGAATATTTTCTTAGTGCCTCTGTCTTCCTCCATTCTTTCCAGGTGTCCCAGCCATTGTATTCTTTTTGCCTTTACATAACTGATTATATCCTTTTCCTTAAATAGTCTTGAAATTTCGAAATTAAATCTCCTTCTCCAAAGATCTCCTTCCTTGACAGGTCCAAAAACAGTTCTAAGAATTTTCCTTTCCCATGTAATCAGCATTTTTTTCTTGTTTTTGCGTTAAAGTCCATGTCTCAACCCAATTACTGTGGTGGGAAAAAGGACAGACATTCAATTGCACAAAATTCGTAGACAATCTTTTTTAAAATCATTAAAAGTTGAAGATAGTTATAGATTTAATATGGAACAGAGTTCATCGTAATTTATAACTGAGTTAAGATGCCAGTGCTTAGATGACACTCAATGTATGTACTGGAATTTCAACAATAGTAAATCACACTCGTCAAAAATCTTGTTTATTGGTGTTAGCTTCCACACTACGCTTATAACGTAAAAAGTGGAAGGTATTATAATCGTTCAGTCATCTGTCTGTCCATCACCCACTTTTATAGACCAAACTATAAATGCTACGGACAAGTGTGATACGTCAAAAAATTCAGTGCATCGAAATTAGATTAAATTGAAAATTTCAGAAAAGAATTCGAATTCGAAGTACTTCAATTATTTAAAATACTGCAAAATTTGATGCTCATTTAAAATGCATAGGCAGCCATTTTTATTAGAATTAAATCACCAATACCATTCGCAACAATCGCTCGAGAAACTATAATTCTTTTAGACAAGAAATTAAAATAAATTTTATTTTGCGACATCTATGCTTTTGAAATGACGTCAAATATATTTCACTACGAGATTCTTTGTATGTTTATATGAAATGTTTTCATTCTATTTAAAAGCGAGGAATATTACATATTTACTCTTTGAAATGTAAATTAATTTTTGCAAACGATAAGTAATAATTATTGAATTTTCGAAATAAAATCAATGAAACTAGCCAAATTTAGCATGTAAATGTTTAGTATAGAAAGTCAATGCTGTGTTTGTCGCCTTTTTACCTGTTTAACACAACTGTTGTGTGGAAGCGGGTGGTAAGTGACAGATTCTATTACAAACCTACTTGTTTCTCTTAACTAATTTGTTTAAACAATCCGTTAAAACCACCTAAGGGATACAGACGCATAAATAAGTCCAAGCTTTCAACAACAAAAAATGCTTTAGGGCGAGGTTAATTCGACCAAACCCAATCCGAAATTTAATTATATGCGTAAAAAAGATGTCAAACTAACGCATAATTATGATATATTTACTTCAAACACCTATATTTATTTAATAAAGCTATGATATCAGAGCTTTATCTTTTGTTATACTTGACTTTATATTATTCTCTAATTTTTGTTCATCTTCCTGTCAGTACTAATATTTTTTTTTTCGAAATCGATAATTGAAGTCCATTAGAAACAATAGTTTCGCCCAGTAATTAATTAACTTAAAATATTTATTTAAAAATATATTATGGTATTTAAAATGATTTTTTAAAGATTTTTTTAGATATTGTAGATGTTCGTCATTTTATGGCGATAGAAATTCAAGCTGACTCGAAACACAAATCCATACGATGAAAGACTTAGAAGTTTGATTTAATAACATTTCAACTTAGTTTAGAATATCAATTAATACAAAAAAGTTACAAAAATGTGCTTTTTAATACTACATCATCTTTTGTCTTCCCTAGTTTTTTTCCAATACACACGACACGGTCACAGTTATTTTAGCTTCCCTTCTTCCAGACTTACAATGACGATCGCGGCGCCCTCTGGCGGCCCCAGATGAGTTGGACAAAGTCTGATCTCCAAAGATATTTTAGAAAACTATGTAATTTACAGGGGTTTTTTCAAACACGCATGGATATACTAATTTCTTCTCGATATCTTCAATTGTGTTGAACCAATATAATTTGTGCTCGATGTTATCCACAACTTTTGTATGGTAGTTATTTTTACACAGTTTTTTTTTCTGAAGATAGACTTTGGAAATTATTATCCTTTGATCGTTACAAATCATTAATTTTACGAGGCAGCATACTGACTCGTCTTCTATTTTCATATTTTTAATAAAATTATTTTATTTCAATTTTATTTAAATCAAAAATTGAATACATCAGTTATGATCTTTATTTCGTTGAAATCGATTTTTTATGGATGTTAACAACAAAAAATTAAACGAAACGCCGCTGAACTTTGAAACGTTTGTCTTTTAACTACAAATTAAAAAAAAAATTATTTTATTCATTGAACTGTCAAAACATTTTAAAATTGTTTTGAACACAGAATAAATTGTTACTTTACTGAGTGGTTTGGAAACTTACATAAAAAAAACCCATTCTATTCCTTTAAACAAAATCTGTTAGCTAAAATTTTAACTGCTTTTATATTCAATAATTGAATCGGTTTATGCAAAATTGGAGTGAAGTTCAAAGGACAGTTTCCTTACTCTCTGCTTTTTTCACTACAATGATAAGGGAAGGAGCTTGGTGGGAATGTCTCCGCGGACTTGAACACATTAGTTATAATTTTTATTCAACAATGTCGCGAGATGGCTGGCAAACTCTTTGTGGATAGGCTTTAATTAAGAGTAGTTTAATAAGACTCGAAATTAATTGTTTTGACATTTAAAAAAATCCACTTTATAATATAAGTTAGAGCATGTGGGAATGTCCTAAAATGTAATTAATCATAGCACAACTCCCCGGGAAAACTTTTAAGTCCATTGTTTAAAAATAAATGCGAAAATTTAGTTTTAACAAAAATGTGTTTTTCGAGACATTCACTGTTTAATTTACGTGTAAATTCTTCAAATTATTTAATATAAATTATCATTTAATAAAACTAATTAGTTGTACCTAACGCATATGAGATTTTACAAATTTATTCCAACATAACAATCTTTTATAACGTTTGTTTTAAGAAATATAATAAAATATGCTTTAAAGGATAAAAAAAAATAAAACGCTTGTCGCTATTCTTATTATAGGGTAGGGTAAGTACATATATATTCCAGCTTGTGTGCTTGATCAGAGATTAGCTTATAAGCCTTCGTCAAGTAAGACGACACAGAAAGAATTTTTACTGTCACAAAGAAAGGAAAGTACACCCAGGACGAAGGCGGGAATCGAACCCGAACCCGTTACAGCGCGCAGACTGCTAGCGTAATGATCTGCGATCCAAACCACTAGGCCATGAGGGATTATAGCCATTAACCCTATTTTATATTTCTCGTAAAACGGGATTTAGTGCACGTGCATCAAATTTATGATCCATAAAACATAATTTGGCATTCTGTGGGGCTACATTAATTTTTACTAGCATAAAATTTTTCGTATTGTAATAAATATTATATTGTATGAATTAAAGTGGGTTTTTTTTACCGTTAACTCGGAATATATACAGTCCCTGGACAAATTATTAGACGCACTGTATTTTTTTAGTAATTTTATGTTTCTTAAGAGTTTTTAATACAATAATGGTATATTTAAACTACAATTTTATTGATTTTTATTTAAAAGAATTGTTGTATACTACATATTTGTATTTATTTTAAGATAATTATGATTACTTATGATTAAGATTAATTTATATTAATTATTTATTATAAGAACATTTATGTGTGGAATCATTATCCTCAAATGCAGGAGACAGTCCAGTCTTGCATTGATAGCATGCCGCGCAGAATTATAGCTTTGATAGCGGCTAAAGGTGGCTCAATTAAATATTGACTTTTACTAACATTCATTTCACTCTTCTTTAAAACTTAATAAACTTATGCTTTTCTAAATGAATGCTGTTTTATTTATGTCAAATAAATCGGTAATGGATTGGATAATATAAAACAAATCAATTTAAAATAATAAAACGGTACAATATCACCCGGTAATTAATATTTTACATGAAATCTTGCAGTGCGTTTAATAATTTGTCCAGGGACTGTATACCTGAATAACATTTTATGCTTTGTGAAAGATGCAGCTTCTTGTTGAGTCATTGTTTGCGTTGTAAAAAGGGAATTGCGAGCCACGCCACTCTATCAATTTAAATAATGACTTTTAAAAACTTCTCTTTTCAATAAATAAACGTAAGTTTTTACGGTAATTTGCACCCCAGATTTTTTCTATAACCCTTTCAGTTCCAATGACAATTTAGCATCATTTTAGAAATTTTTTCTGATCGTCTATAGCCATTTATATCAAAAAGCAAATCATTCGATTCTTCATTTTTTTCTATTAGAAAATATTTTTTATTAATCCCAATAAATGTCAGACCTATTATTTTTTATTAATTATGATCAGAAAAATGATGATGCCAAATGGCATCACTGGGACTGAAAGGCTTAAATTAAGATTGGCAAAATATATTTGAGATAAATAGGTGTAAAATGGTCTAAGATAGAAATATTATAAATAAACTTTTTAAAAATTGTAAGTTTGAAGCATATTTTAAAGCTCTTCTACTCTTGATTTTTTCAGGGATTTTTTTTGTAAGCAGTATAGATTCATTCTTAGTAGGGAATTTTTGAAGCGGAGCATAGTTTCGGGGGAAAATATAGTAGCAGGTAAACACCCGAGTTTTGTAAAAAAGGAATACAAATCTCAAACCTTTGTTTTATTGTTTATTAGTAGTCTGTCAAATATTTGCATTATTCCAAAGAATTGAATGTTAGTGGAACATTCAATGCGAAATTAAAATATACTTTTTATGTAAAAAATATTTTTTTTACAATTGTTTTGAAAAGTTGGGAAAACATACTAGATTATTTAAATAGTATTTTAAAACAGCTAAAAAAAGGTATAATTTCATCTATTTAAGCGTACTGAGTCCACTTAATATCTATATTGTTTACAAAGTAAAAAAAAGATTATGCAGAATGCCTTATAGGAGAACTGTGTAATTATATTTAGCAAGTAATTATCATTAATTATTCCTTAAACAATACAATCATATATTATTTATAAATAAGTAGTTACTCAATGTTATTTGTACTTATTTTTCTAGTACAATAATAATAAAACTAAACTCCTCGGCGCAACAGCCCATTACTGGGCCAAGGCCGGCCGTGCCCAATTCAGCTTTCGTGACCAAGGGCTCTGGGGAGCTAGGCAAATGTCCCGGTAAGGTGGTCAGCCTCATGCGGAACCCCCAGTGTTTAGTTCCCAAGCATGCTTGGTACCCATTTTATCGACCCACTCAAGGGACGAAAGGATGGGTCAACCTCGCCCAATCCGGGATTTGATCCCGTTACCTGTGGCGTGGCAATGCGAAGCACTACCACTAAGCCACTGGGACAATAATAAATAATACTTAATAATTTAAATTTCATACTAATAGAATACTAAGCTTTTCTAAGAACAACTAATTTCATATTTGCCTATGCAGCCAGACATTCTAAAACTTCAATGATTTCATAATTTGCCAGTAACGTATAATATCAAATGCGGCATTTGCCAACCGATCCTGCAAAAGTGTTCACTGCTAATATAGTATCACCCAGGCAAAACAACATTAATGTAGCTCCCTACGTTGAGGGGTCTAATTTTTTAATACTTTGAAATTAACTAATTTTTTTAATGGTAATGATGGATAATAATGTTAAATGGAATATTTGACCAAAAAAACTGAAATTAAAATTTTATTTAAAAAAATGCAAATTATGAAGAAATTTGCCTTAAATATAAGAGCTACGCATAACATAAGTCAAAAAATAATTAATTTTTCCTTAAATATTAGGCAGAGTCATTCATTAGACCTTCTTACATGTTTTGAAATGAGATTTAAGCAATACTTCTAATATTTTTAGGAATTACATAATATAATATCAAAGCCATGTTTATAGAAATTTTCAAAAAAGAAGAAATTTTAATATTAAAAAGTCCATAAAATAAATTCTAAATTCTATCAGTTATTTAACTTAGATCTCATTTCAAAACACACTTGAACTTATAATAAACATGCTATAAAAATATTATTACATTATATCAAGTAGTTTTTGAGATATCAGGTTTTAAAAGAACATTGTTGTTGAAAATTACCGTTCTTCAGGAAACACGTTTAAAGTTACGCTTTCAGATATACACAATAGGCTAATGCTTCACTGAAATAGCCATAACTTTTGATTAAATTATCGTAGATTAAAAATCCCTGCAGTTTTTGAACATAAATAATAGGCCTTCTTATTAAAATAGTAAAACAAAATTGTGAAAATTGTCAAAATTTGCCGTTTTCAAGGTAGGGAGATACCTTAACAGATTATGTTTCTTACTAAAATATTGTCGCAAAAGGGTACAGTAGTATTTCATTTTTTGCAAACCATTTGATATGCTCTCTAGATGTAAACAGTCTCAAATAATATCTTGTATTTATGTAGCACGGAGAAAATACGTTGCTCCTGTTACGTTGTGTTCCTTTGCCTTGCCTTGAGACTCGTCACGCCTTATAGGCGCATGAGGCCGCAATTGTTGAAACCCAGATCCTCCGGTTCAGTGCGGCCTCCCTGGCAACTGCCCAGCTTGGCCAACCAAGATGGTATCTCTCCTTTAAGATGTTTCTTCGCCACGTCAGCCTTGGTCGGCCTCTCTTCCTTTTACCGTCAGGAGGCCAAGTTAAAGCGATCCGTTCGTTAGAATCGGGGCTCCTTCTTAGCACATGTCCGACCCAATGCCACCTTTTTATCATTATGTCATTTGTCAAGGGTTTGTCCGCTGTTTTGATATATAGATTATGGTTTTAAATTTTTTCTGGCCAAAACATTTTTAGAATCTTTCTTAACCATTTAGTGTGAAATGCGTTTAGTTTATTTTTCTGTTGTTTTGTAATTTTCCCAAGTTTCACATCCATAAAGTAGTATAGATTTTATAATTGCATTATAGATGTTTTACAATGTACTATATTGTAGCGATAGATATATAAATTTTTTGCTGCCTGCATTGAATTATTGGAAGTTATTAAATTGTTTGAACATATTTTACATGTTTATCAACGCAGTTTCTCAACAAAATTCGGTCATAGAACTAAAATTTTGATTTACTGTATTTTGTATTAAACATTGACTAATGCAAAGAAACATTGGAAAAGATTTGGAAACTAAGCAAAACGAAACTATTTTTCGCCGAGGTTAGTTGAAATATGAAGATAAACGTGGCATGGTTCAGTTAAGTAATGTATAAAGTGTTTCGTTTAATATTTACCGGGTGATGTAGCGTTATCAGAAAGGTACAGACCAAGAATTTATTCCTTTTGGAACATTTCCAAGTCCGAAATGATGAAAAGTTTAATAACAAACTCAATATATTTTTGGGAAATATAACAGGGAACATTTTCTAGGAATGGTATACATTCCAAAACGGGTTGATCAGTGGCACTTTTGCATAATTTTACTGGGTGTCCGTAAAAAAATGTCCGAGTTTTAATGGTATATGACAGGAGTTTATTTTATACTAAATATAACAAATCATACATGACATTGAAGGAAAACTAACCTAGTTTTTCCTATGAGTGCTCAATGTGTCCGCCTTTAGTGATACGGCACACATCCAAACGAAAATACAATTCTTCCCATACCGCAAGTCCGTAGTAATGGAAGAAACAGCCTGTGCTATTCTACCTTTCAAGGTTGGTAAATCGTGGGCTAGGGGGTGGAACGTAGACCCGATCTTTTACGAAGCCCCAAAGAAAGAAATCACAAGGCGTGATGTCAGGTCACAATTTGAAACTCGAACATTCTTTTGCGGATACCCTGTATATATTTGTTTAAGAAAGTTTTTCGTGGCTTTATAATATAGTTTTATTAATTAAATTAATTAAATTTAATTAAAATAACCACACACATATTTTTGATTGAATTCTCCTAAAAATATCATTAAATGTTTTTAATTGACACGTTCTTTTGCTTTTCCGAAATATCTCAATTAAATCAAGAAGTTGTGAAGGAGCTTGAATATCCTACTTTCTTGTTACTATACATACATCCAGAATATCTAACAGTATGAACAGACATACTTGCGTACAAAAAGTATGATGTGTTGTTACAATTTAAAAAAACAAGTAGGTTTGTTACAGAATCTGTCACTTAAACCGCTTCCACACAACAATTGTGCTCAGCAGGAAATAAACTATTTCTACACCTCAGAAAGAAATTCGCCAAACAGGGCTTTTAGCTAGTTTAATTCACATTTTAAACGCCAAAATTAACGATTTTCATTAACCTTTTTTCTCAGATTTAACAATTAGTCTTTATCGTTTGCTAAATTTGTTTGAAGTTCGAAGAATGATGATGCAATATTTTTAATAAATATCTTTGAGTGTCCACAATTTCCCATTTACATTAACTTTCTTCCAAAAATTCAGTTATTATTTATCGTTTGTTAAATTAATTTACAGTTCGAAAAATAAATAATTATTAAATTGATGCTGTAAAAACAAAACAAAAAACTGTCTAGTTTCATTTAGTTTATTTCGAAAATTCAATAATTATTACTTATCGTTTGCAAAAATTAATTTATATTTCAAAGAATAAATGTTATATTTCCTCACTTTTAAATAGAATGAAAACATTTTATATCAACATACAAAGGATCTCGTAGTGTATTCGTAGATATTTGACGTCATTTCAAACGGATCGATGTCGCAAAAATAAATTTATTTTAATTTATTGTCTAAAAGAATGTTTCTCGAGCGATTGTTGCGATGGCAATGGTGATTTAATTCTAATAAAAATGGCTTCCTATGTTTTTTAAATGAGCATTCAATTTTGCAGTTTTTTAAATAATTGAACTTGAAGAAGAATTCGAATTCTTTTCTGAATTTTTCAATGTATCCTAATTTCGATGCGCTGAATTTTTTGACGTATCATACTTGTCCGTAGCATTTGTAGTTTTGGCTGTGGAAGTGGGTGACGCACGGACAGACAGACGATCTGAACGATGATAATACCTTCACTTTTTACTTTATAAACGTAGTGTGGAAGCGAATAAGGGACTCGGTACCCAAGTTTCTTTGGTTGATATTAGCCTAAATATTTTTTAATAAATAAAAACTTTAAAAAATGAATTTTCAATTTTTGTTTTTAAAAGTGACGCATATTTTTAAACTTGATAAGAATTAATTTTATGCATCTTGGATTTGTGATTTCTACAGCAGTTTTTAGCAGTATTGATTTATTCTCAATAACTTTCGTGATTGAATTTTTAAAGAGCGGCACTGTTTGGGGTGAAAACTGGTGGGTAAACACACACACCTGAATTTCATTATGTCGCCCTTAACGGTTGCGTTGGGTGCCTACTCAGGTGTCGGCTCGTCACTTGACTGTGATTCTAAAATACGATGCCCGTCGCCAATAGCCCTCGTGTAGCTCTAGTGCGACGATAATTCAACCTAACCTAACCTGAATTTCATTAAAAGATTTAAAAAAAACTAAACTCCTCGGCGCAACAGCCCATTACTGGGCCAAGGCCTGCCGTGCTCATTTCAG
This sequence comes from Oedothorax gibbosus, assembly GCA_019343175.1. NCBI lineage: Eukaryota > Metazoa > Arthropoda > Arachnida > Araneae > Linyphiidae > Oedothorax > Oedothorax gibbosus. The sequence goes on from JAFNEN010000241.1 coordinate 732,843, forward strand.
CTTTCGTGACCTGGTGCTAAGCATATGTCCCGGTAAGGTGGTCAGCATCACTTGGAACCCCCTGTGTTTAGTTCCCAAGCATGCTTGGTACCCATTTTATCGACCCACTTAAGGGATGAAAGGATGGGTCAACCTCGCCCAATCCGGGATTCGATCCCCGGACCTGTGGCGTGGCAATGCGAAGCACTACCACTAAGCCCCTGGGCCTCTTCATTAAAAGATACACGTTTCAAATTTTTATTTAATGAAAAAAAAAACAATCAAATATCAAAAAAAATCTAGTATTAATAACTTTAAAGAATTTAATGTTATTAAAACATTTGGTTTGAATTTGAAATAAAAGGAAGCTGCCAAAACAAACTGTAGGGTTTAAATATTTTGTAAGGGGAATAAATCAGTATTGCATTTGGGTACTGAATCCCAGTAAAATCTTATGAAGTGAATAGGTAATAAAACAGACCTTTCAAAGACAGATGTACGGAAAAGCGTACAGACAGACTGACAAAAATTAAAGACCATACAGTCCTTGGACAAATTATTAGACGCACTGCAATATTTCATGTAATATATTAATTACCGGGTGATATTTTACCGTTTTATTATTTTAAATTGATTTGTTTTTTATTTTTATATTATCCAATCAATTACCGATTTATTCGACATAAATAAAACAGCATTCATTTAGAAAAGCATAAGTTTATTAAGTTTTAAAGAAAAGTGAAATGAATGAAAGTCAATATTTAGTTGAGCCACCTTTAGCCCACCTTTTTAATTCTGCGCGGCATGCTATCAATGCAAGACTGTACTGTCTCCTGCATTTGAGGATGATGATTCCACACATAAATAATTTTATAATAAATAATTAATATAAATTAATCTTAATCATATTTGATCATAATTATCTTAAAATAAATACAAATATGTAGTCTACAACAATTCTTTTAAATAAAAATCAATAATATTGTAGTTTAAATATGCCATTATTACACAAAAACTCTTAACAAACATAAAATTACTAAAAAAAAATAAAGTGCGTCTAATAATTTGTCCAGGGACTGTAGGTCTCTGATTTCGCACGTTTCTAGTATTTTTCAATTGGGTGATTAAAACGGGCGTACCGAATTGTTCAAGATATTTGGAATTAAAAATGGGACAGTAGACTAAAAAATGTATATATAAACCCTTCATATTAAACCTAATACTTTTTAGGAGAGTTATTAAGGATTCGACCATAGATATCATAGTTAAAGTATTAGATTGGCAGATCACGTGACCTTCAATGCTAACGACGGAACGCGCATGGAGGCCTTTTAAGAGGGCAAAATGACCAGTGTTGCTGCCGCTTTAAGGGAAAAAATACGAAAAAATACCATTTAATTCTAAAATTACAAAAAAAAAAAAATACTTGAAAAGGATTTAAAGTCACTAAAAAGATTCCAAAATGCAGCTAGTATTTTTACGATATTTTTTTGTAATTTTAGAATTAAATGGTATTTTTTCGTAGTAAAATAGTATTTTTCTCCTTATAGTGGTGACAACACTGGCCATTTTGCCCTCTTATTTTTGCCTCCATGCGCGTCCCGTCGTTAGCATTGGAGGTCACGTGATCTGCATATCTAATACTTTAACTATGATATATATGGATTCGACACAGTATCTGCTTCGATAAAGTCACTTCATCTAATAGTCTGTCTAGCACCCGAAGAGGAGAAGAATGTCTCCGCTTTTAAGTCGATTGAACTTGGGTTTCCAGTTCTTGCCACACAGTAAAAATGTAAGGGGCTAATTCCATGTAACTGTAGTTTAAGTCACAAATCAAAACAGCTTTTTTAAATTTGAAAAAAATATCAAATTAAATAAAGCACGTTACATTATTTAGTTGCCATAAGTGTATATCAGCTATTCCTTTAATTGTTTTTTTTATTTAATGTTAAAAGTTGTAGTGATAATTACTGTTTACACATGTGACTTACACTGCAGAAAGGGTAATTTTGCATGGAATTAGCCAACGTTTCACAAGCAATGTTGTTGTTGTTGTCTTGTCTATGGATAGGTTGAGGTATTAGATGTGACCGTGTGTGTTACACACAGCCTCAGCAATCTGAAGGCAGTTTTGGGAGTAAAGGTCATCTAGCGGAGAGTCACTAATCTGTTGCATTTTTGCAAGGATGGCTGGACATGAGAAAATGTGTGTTGGACTTAGTTCTATGTCGAGGCAGATTTTGCAGGTGGGGTACTTTCTGGAGCCGTCTGGCTGGATTCCCCCCAGATGTCCAGTTCTCAGTCTAGTTAAGGTTTTTGCTATTGTTCTGCTAGTTGTTAATTCACAGATTTGGTTCTTTAACTTGATGGTCGTATCCCTGAATTTTGATTTTGCCACTGAGTTGATGTCGCTGAGTGTGACAAGATGAAAGGAGCCTTCATTGAGATGTCTCGCTTCTTTGGCTAGTAAGTCGGCTGCCTCATTTCCATCAATACCAACGTGTGCACCAATACCAACGTGTGGTATCCATTGCAGAATGCAATGTATGTTTAGAGTTAGCAGTTTTTCCAGGGCACGGTGTATGTTGATTACTTGCTTGGTGTAGCCCTTTTGAATTGCCTGGAGAGCAGCTTTACAGTCGCTGAAGATAATAAGACCTCCAGCTCTCTCAGTTTCCTGGAGACAAGAAAAAGTATTTAGGGCTTCTTGGATGGCGAAGAGTTCACATGTGTAGTTAGAATTCTACCAGCTCCGAATTTGAATTGTTTTGTGCTACCATCAGGGAAAATAAAGTTGACGCCCGCTCCTCCGTTTTAAAGAGTTTCATCGGACGACCCATCTGTAAAGGCGTGAACAAAGCCTCTGCATGAATATGATTCGATGGTTTTTTTCTCCTTTAGTTCTGATGATTGAAGCAAGTTCGTTTTTGGAGCATGGTTCGAGGAGATTAGTAACAATTTTGGTATTTTTGGGGAGAAGCGAGGGAAGAGGTGCTTCCTTGAGGATGTCATGTGTGTGATGTTCAAGTCCAATATCCTGTCTGATCGTTTGGTCGTACAGTAATGTAGAGGATCGCTTAAGTCTTGTACTTTTGCTTTTCTTCCTAAAGACTTTATTTCCAATATGGTCATTTTCACAACTCCTGATCTTGTTTGTGAATTTTCACAAGCAATGAACGGATGCTTGCCGTACTTGCTTAATCGCGTAGCAATGTTACATATCGCGTCAATTCCAACTTTCATTTGTAATTTATTCACTAAAATGAATATTTACGAAAATTTATATAATGCGCATTGCATATGGGGATGGTTAAAGGCAGAAAAATAACGAGTCACTTCAAACACCACTTTTCATTTTATAACTTTCATCACAAAATTTGATTATTAGAAAATTTTTATAGTAATGCCCATCACGAAATGATAGGTGTGAGATAAAACTTCAGTTTTAATTATCAACTAATAAAATTTTTCGGCATTCTTTATTTAGAAAACGTTTTACTTTTACTCGCAGAATATTTTATCTGAAATATTTTTTATTAATAGAAAAAAAAAAATGTCCATTCAACGCATGAACCAAGTTTGAGAAAAACATTTCAAATTTTAAGTATCAACCTAAATAGAATTTTGCGCATTCTTAAATAGGAAAATCGTCTTAATTTAATGATATTTTTTGGAAATTTTTTGTCAGTGTTAAATATACATGTATACGACATCACAGAAAATTTCAACTCTTCTAGTAAAACAGAAAAAGAGAAAAGTGTACCTTAAGGCTGAAAATGGGTGTTTTTGGAATAATGACATTTAAAGCTGGCAACAAAGTTATATTGAAATTAACTACCAAATTTGCGAACTCGAGCCACATATATAAATGTGCATCATAAAAGTTAGCATCAAAAAGATCAGAAATGTGCATCAAAAATTTTTATCGTCACACTAGAGCTACACGAGGCCTATTGGCGACAGTTAAAATAATAGAACCACAGTTAAGTGACGAGCGGACAACTGAGGAAACATTTATAAATGACATTGTACATAGCGTTGGGACTATGGACCATATTTAAAGTGCACTCATTCTACACTAGGGCTTTTGTACAAGTCGGACTATTTTGGCTTGAACTTGACCCTTATCTAATTTTTGAATTGGATAATTATCTTATTTTAGGAAATGATGGTTACATCCTTAGCAAACTATTGGTTGCTCTTCCAGTACTTCCTTGATTTTTTTTTGCTTCTTAAATGATAGACACACACTCTCAGTAATATTATACTACTCAGATTTTTTGCCCATTCACTGATATTACACAAATATATTGAGTTACTTTAGTGATGTATAGTAATGGTTAGGTAAGTTATGATGTACCCATTAATAGTTGAATGACAGTCTCGTGTTGGTCAATAATAGTTTTTGTTGTATGTTCGATTTGCTCTTTCTATCAAATCGAATTTTTTCATACGCGTTTAAGGGGGGGGGGGGTCGAATCGAATGGGTGATTGGGTCAAAAATGTCGTTTTTCTGTTTTTCTTTATTTTAATCTGCATATCTATAGCTTTAATTCAATCTATATAATTAATTTAATCTATAGCTTTTATTTTTTAATCTGCATATCTATAGCTTTAATTCAATCTATATAATTAATTTAATCTATAAATAAAATTTAAGACCAAGATTATCGATTTCTGTTTAGTAGTTTTCTTTTTATAAGCATTTTTCAGAAACTCTGTATATCACTTCCTACCTATACCTTAATTTTCTTTTGCGTTTCCTGAAATCTAAGGTTTTCCAACAGTTAGGAAAATTTTTATCATGAACTATAAAAGATATCAACATGTTTTATTTTATTGTTTCTTCCCCATTAATAGCTCTAATTTGAGCTGAAGAATTTAAAATATCTCTGCTCAAAAAAGAACTTTGAATCAAACTTTTTGGGGAATTTTTAGTGCATATTTTAAAAAAAAATCACTGTAAAAGTATTTTTTCATACTGTGAAATATCCTCATTTTAAATCAAAGAACTATATGTAAGGAACAAACTATAACAAAAATTATAATGATATCTCGTATAGTTCCTGAGAAAAATGTTCCTAAAGTTAGTAAAATTACCATGGGCGAGATGGAACCATCCGACTCCCCTTAATAATTTATATCATTTATTTTTTTGAATTCTTGTCATTCGTGGGGCTGGGGAGCCCAGTCGGTTAGGCATTCGCCTTGCATGCGGAAGGTCCCTGGTTCGGGTCGCCAAAATAACTGCCGACCTATAAACGGCCCGTGCAGCCAAAAAAAAGTCCGACGAATAATGCCCCGCGTAGAGGGAGTGCACGTTAAATATGCTCCAAAGTCCCGACGCAGCGCGTACGATGTTGCCCTTAACGCTAGCTTAATAAAAATACTCAAAACGATGAGAAAAACCGGAATAAAAAAAAGGAACATTATAATTTTAAATAATAAGAAAGTAAGAATTAGGAAGAACCTATAACTTAGTTTTCAACAAAACACTTCAAACATTTAAAATTGACTGTGTAATTTATAAAAAAAAAATCGAAAGTTAACTTCTTAGTTTTCGAATTAATTGGTTTTTTTTCAATCAATTAATAAGAAACTGTAAAAACTTTTTTAAAAAATGGAAAAAACCGTTTTTTGCCATTGAAAAACCTGTTTTGTGGAAACCGGTTTTTGAAAAACCGCCATCATTAACTTGTTCTAATTTGGTTGGTGGCGAGTATAATCACTGAAACCGCGAACGAAATCACGGAATGAAAGCAAGAATCATCATACGTTATGTGAAAAGGCGGCCTTATTTTTTTTTTAAACGGTAGGGCATATCTGATACCCAACTTTTTATTTTTGCTTGTCAGTATATTAATCTGTTTTAATTAAAGCAATTGTAAAGTAGGCCTGTTTATTCATTTCTTAATTTATTGTTAAGGGGGACCAGACCCCCCAAAATTTTCAAAAATGACATATCAATGCTTTTATTGTTTCTTAAAATATGAAATCTTAGCTTTTCAACGATATCTTACATTAAAAGTTTCGAGTACTGGAAGTATTTTTAATATTTTTTTAAACAATCATTGTTTAGGTAAAATACAGTCAAGTTTTATATAGGTAAGAAACCATTATTGTTTACTTTAAAAACGGATATATCTCAAAACTTACTTTTTCAATGTTCATATACCTTTTTCTCAAATCTACTGTAAGTATCAGGCAGAAATTTTTTATACGTGTTTAAGAAGTTTGTTTCTAAAACCGCTGGTGGGATTTGGCTATAAATATCTTACTTTTTTTTTTAATATTGATGTTTTTAGGTAAAAAAAAATATGTAGTTTCACTTTAAAAAATTATAATTTAAAGACTGAACAAAATTTTTGGAAATACCTCCATTAAAGTATAGTTAAACATCCATTTAACAACTGGTAAAAAAATCATTAAAAAGTATATAATAGATTCTGAGAAAAAGGTATATAAAAAGGTTATTTTAACACGGGCTTCAATTGAGGGCTCCGGTTCCCCTTGAATTGTTAAACTGTTGTGAATAAAAATATTTTTCTACCTCTTTTGCGAGTCCTTCTTACACTTTTTTAGTCTAAACGACAATATATGTGTGCATGTCTGGTGTCATAAGTAATAATTATAGTTACAATACACTAGGCAGTGAATATATACGATGTGTAAAAAGACTTGGTTACACTCACTTTTACAAACTTACGCAAATCTTGTTTAAAGTTGATATTTAACTAAGTGTTAAATAATCTGTTGGCAATATATTTATTGATTTTTTTTTGTTACAGATATTTACAACGTTATTCTTGGATGTGCTAAAGAAGAAAGTTATGATTGTTGCAAGTTATCAAGAATTCATTGCCTTCAAAATTTCAGATAAGTGCATTTTGTCAGATGAAGATTTTTCAATAAGATAAAATTACTATATTAATAATTAAATTAAGGACTTTAATTTCATTTTAACCGTACAAAAATATAAGACGTTTTGACTTTATAGATGTCTGTAACGATAGTTTTTTCTATTACAAATAGTTTTTTATATCAATCCTATCCAATATGAAAATTTTAACTAATAATATATGACAAAGACATCTTTTTGAACACGTTGCATCATAGCTGCTAAGGTTTGTGAATCATTGAAAAAAAAGTTTAACTATTGAAAAGTATATAAAAATTATTATACCAGAAAGTTAGTGTATTTCAAATATTTTACATATAATTTTACGTCTGTTGATTCATGTCACACAATTTCTACATATATTTTAAAATTACTAAAAAGTTTATCATAAAGTTGAATATTTTTTCTAGAATTAAATTATAAATGAACAAACGACGGGAAAACTTTAAAGTACCTTGTTTTGATTAAAATTGGAAGAACTAGTAAATTATTTGGCTGTGAATGTAATTTACAGTTAATCCTTAAGCCAAAAATAAAGTATTTCTCACAAAAAAATAATGTTTTGCATTTCGGTTTGTTTTAAAAATATAATGGAAAATTTATTTAATAGGATGAAGTAAAGTGATTGAAAAGATTGCTGGTTTATGTACATTTTTCAAATGTAGTTTACTTATTTTTAGGTTTAATCTAAATAGGTTAGTAACAGAAAGTATTTTTTTAGATTTAAATTTGACGAATTCTAGATTTTCATAAATTTCTTTTTCATACTCTTTGGCTTAATGTTTTAAGTACCAGATTAAAAGTTAAAATAAATATATATATATACGAAATAACTCGTAAACAAAATTTTCGAATTCAAACGTATATTATAAACTTTAAGCCTTAACTTATTCCAATTGTAAGAAAATTACGTATAAAAGTAGAAATTGAAGCGACATTATTAACTAAACTTTTAAATGAACTAACATGATGCTTTTGTTTTAAAGATAGTTCTCTTAATTAAAAATTATCTTCTTAAGATACAGACTATTCAATAATTTTTTGGAATTTTATATTACTTTTGAAGAAAGTTTTAATTACCGCTCTGAAAAACCATAGTATAATGAAAAGAGTATTGCATACTCTAATATATTTAATCCAAACTATTAAAATTGCTGTACGTTATCAGTTGTTCATCAGTTATTAATGGTTAAAAATTCATTTAAGGTTTTGAAATAAAAACGCTTTAAATATCCAGAATAAAAGCACAAAAAAATTTCTTGTGCGTCATCTTAGCGTTTTGTTTTACAATGCATTTCAGTTTTAGTACTACTGTTCTTCAGATGATTACAAATCTAAATTTTGTGCCTACCCTACAAGTAGCTTATGAAAAATGTTCAAATAGATAGCTTTTTCGAGAATCCTCACAATAATTGTAGTGAAATTAAATGTACACCAGTTACCTGAGCCATATACTTTTATTTATGCAAAATGTTCGAATTTATTTGCATTTAAGAAAAATATGCATGGTTAAATAAAAATCTTGAATCATTTGATAGAATACCGAAATTGCCTGAGTGAAAACATAGCCAATATTGAACAAAATGTATTATTTTTAACGATGGATTTGAGTGTTTTTGTTTTAAGGCCTTCATGTAAATAATCTTCCGTCGATATAACACCTGCCGGATACGACCAATTCGATACATATCCAATTGTCATTAAAAATGTAGCACAAGATCATGTTCATTACCTTCTTAGAAGTCGACTTGCATCATGGTATAACATGGTGACTTTAGATGACAGCAACGAACAAATAATTTTGTTAACAAAATAAACTATTGCAAACAAACCCTGGATTTAAAAAGGCACAACAAGCATCCAGCTATGATTCTGGATTAATTTTCTCCAAACAGAACAACAGACCTTTTAGTGTTAAACTTTAACTTGTCCTTGCAGTAGTTCTGAAATAGAACCTCCAACGCAAGATCTTGAAACCAACAGTTCGTGTTAAACTTTCAATGTCATGGTGTTCTTATGGTTATGAATAAAACTTAAGCAAAAGATCTGGGTTCTACAGTTTCAGATAAACTTGTCCATGATCTCGACAAAAGATTGTCTTCACGGTTCGGAAGTAATACTCCAACTCCTTGACAGAAGTATTTCGTTCTAAACTTTCCACCCCTAAAATTGTGAGCTTCATGGTTCTAGATTAAAACGTTGAGCAAAAGATCTTAACACAACCATTTAGCGACATAGTTTTCGATCCCAAATGGTGGTCTTCATAGTTGGGAGAACTTCCAGCCAAAGATCAAAAGATCCTGTCACAAAAGCATTGCATGCTAAACTATCACTGGCGCATATGGTGATCGTCGTAGTTCTGGATACAGACTTGAGCAAAAGATTTTGAAGCATTTGGTGTTACATTTTCCATCGATCAAATGTTGGTCTTCGTGGTTCTAGTTTAAAGCTTGAGCATAAGATCTTGACACAAACAGTTCGTGTTAAACTTTCAATGTCCAATGGTGTTCTTAAGGGTTATAGAATAAAACTTAAGCAAAAAAAAGATCTTGGCACAAGCATTTCGAGTTACTTTCCATGACTCAAATGCAAAAGATTTTGAAGCATTTAGTGTTAAATTTTTCATCGATCAAATGTTGGTCTTCGTGATTTCAGTTTAGAACTTGAGCATAAGATCTCGACACAAACATTTCGTGTTGAACCTTTCCATGGCCGTGTCGTCCAACCACACCAGACCGAGCTGATATGAATCTGGATGCAGAGAACAGAGTGGTTCTCAACGTGGGTGGAATACGCCACGAGACCTACAAGGCGACTCTCAAAAAAATACCGGCCACGAGACTGTCTCGACTGACTGAGGCACTGGCCAACTACGACCCGGTACTGAACGAGTACTTCTTCGACCGACATCCGGGGGTGTTCGCGCAGATACTCAACTACTACAGATCGGGGAAGCTGCACTATCCGACTGACGTGTGCGGGCCGCTGTTCGAGGAGGAACTGGAGTTCTGGGGACTGGACTCGAACCAGGTATCAATGAAATCTGTTTTTCTATAAAATGTTTTTCCTTATTTATTTTTTGATCATTTAGGAGCTTGTAAATAACGGCTGTAAGAATAAGTTTCTCGTTTTATATTTACAAATATATACATTAAAATCATGTTTCGCAACGGTTTTTTAAAACATTAATATTTAATATTGGTTGAGGAGCCCATGGATTTAGTGGAATTAGAGTTAAATTCTAAAGTTTTAAATCCTAAAAAAACACATATTTTCTGCTATAAATGTGCAAACAAGCAAGTCGCCAAATCGAAATAACTGGTGGCATTTTGCGACTAGCGACTGTGAGTTTCGGACCCTGGTTTAGACTATCAATTGAAACTTTCCTCCCAGGTCGAGCCCTGCTGCTGGATGACCTACACCCAGCACCGCGACACGAAAGAGACCTTGGCTGTCCTGGACCAGCTGGACCTGGACACGGAGAAGCCGAGCGACGAGGAGATCGCCGTCAAGTTCGGCATGGAGGAGGAGTTCAAGAACGGGACCCTGTCCTGCTGGCAGAAGGTCAAGCCCAAGATGTGGGCCCTATTCGACGAGCCATACTCCTCCACACCCGCAAAGGTAAGCGCTGTAGATGGCGAAAGACTTATATAATAATATTTTTGTTATGCACCGTGTAAAAGCTCACTTGAGTATCGATTTTGATTGGGTTCTCGTGGGAAAAATTAAATCTTGACATACTTTAACATCCACAGAGGTAGAGTGACATTTTTTTTTTAATTACATGATATGAAATGTAAGGTAATGAAAGTATGTGATGGGGATGGAAAATACGAAATGAAGATTTTATTTACTAGAGGGTTTGGAGAGTGCAGATTCTAGAAACTATGGTTTTCGAGTATTTGTCTGTCTGTCTGAAACTACTGTACAGCTCGAATAAAAGAGCTACGGACGTGAAATTCAGTATGCGAGTTACTAGAATCTGCCGGACGTCATAATAAAGGTGTCAAAAAAATTGGGCATGGTGGAGGAGTTCAAGAACGGGACCCTCTTCTGCTGGCAGAAGGTCAAGCCCAAGCTGTGGGCCCTCTTTCACGAGCCATACTCCTCCACACCCGCAAAGGTTAGTTTATTTGTTGTTGTTGCTTATCCTCCTTGACTGACTGAATCAGACAAGATCCACGAGTTCGTTGATTGTTAGATTGTCGAAGAGTGGAAAGGGATTGCAATATAGTTCCTCTCTAGAGAGTCACATCCATTCTAAAAATTGTGCATGATTAAACCTGGTGATTTTAGCGTTTGGTGCAGGTGGCGAAGGTCTTCCTGCCCTCTTTAAAAGTGAGGCACTTGATGTGACCGCTGGCGAGTCTTGAGAGTACGGTACGAGTACGTCTGACACACGGAGGTCAATGGACACTCCCGTTGTAGTTCGTGAAAAAATTAACCAATATATATTCATATTTTTTGTGGCATGTAAAAGATCCCTTGAGTACCCATTTGACTTGGGTTCTAGTGGCAAAATTAAATCTCGGCAAGCTTTTAACATCCACAGAGAGCTCAGATTTATTGCAATCTTAGCGTCAAATGGGTGGTGAGATCTGCCTAAAAATGTCTCTCGGTTCAAGGGAATATGCCAAGTCTGCAAAGGCTTATTGGTAAAGACGCTCCGTTGGAAAACAATATTCTGCTATTTGTCTAAAAAAATAACTACAACTTCTCCCTTAGCTACCTTACATAGCCACCATGTGAGCAATTTTGTCTTTCAAAAAGAAGATAGAATAATAATTACATAGTTTTACTGACTTCTTAAGTTGAACTTTCAAAATTAAATACTTGTTTGGTGTTTACTTTCATCTGGGGAAAAGGTTGTAGATTTTAAATTTGGCGTCGTATATACGTGCAGAAAAATCTCCGACGAATAATACCCCGTGTAGAGGAGTGCACGTTAAAATACGCTCCAAAGTCACAACGCTGCGTACGATGTCGCCCTTAACGGTTGCTTTGGGTGCCAACTCGGGTGTCGGCTCGTCACTTGACTGTGGTTCTAAAATACGACGCCCGTCGTCAATAGCCTCGTGTAGCTCTAGTGCGACGATAATTCAATTTAAACTAAACTAAAGAGTCGGGTACCTTTGTATTATCAAGTCGACCTACAACGCTCGCCAAATCATTTGGCGCCAGTTTTTATAGTTTTAGCATGAGCATTTCCCTGACAAAATTAAAGTGAGTTCTTATATCACAAGTAATGTAGTATTTGCAGTATTGTCGACTTTTTACGATTGTAAATTGAATTGTATGAAGTCGCCAATGAGCGAAGTGAACCCTATTATGTAAACTTTGAAGATTGAGAGTTAATCACCTCGACCTTCAGTTGCACTCAAAAACTCAGTCAGTAATGTACAGCATACGTACTTATTTCGTTGATGCACTTGGCATTTTTATAACCATCATATTATTAATTTCATATAAACTAGTTATGGGTACTTGGTACATTGTAACCCAAGCAAAAATAATAAAATACTTAATAATCAAATTCTTATTTTGAACAAAAATGCACAAATATCGACATAGAAATAATGTAATAACAATACTATTTTCTCAAATGATTTCTGTCACCAAAAGCATAACAAAGGTTTACTCACTTTTGAAAACAAATCTTCTAATGAACCATAGATATCATAGTTAAAGGGACGCGCATGGAGGCCTTTTAAGAGGGCAAAATGGCCAGTGTTGCTGCCACTTTAAGGAGAAAAATACTACGAAAAAATACCATTTAATTCAAAAATTACAAAAATAATACTAGAAAAGGATTTAAAGTCACTAAAAAGATTCCAAAATGCAGCTAGTATTTTTTTTGCAATTTTTTAATTAAGTGGTATTTTTTCGTAGTATTTTTCTCCTTTAAGTGGCAGCAACACTGGCCATTTTGCCCTCTTATTTTGGCCTCCATGCGCGTCCCGTCGCTAGCATTGGAGGTCACGTGATCTGACCAATCTAATACTTTAACTGTGATATCTATGTTATGAACACATCCCAACAATTTACCCAAACAAAAGACAATATAAAATAACAACAAAAAATCATTCCATTTAGAAAACAAATCTACATTTTTTTACACAAAACCCTCTTGAATACTCCCACACAGATGTAAGTACGTTTTCTATCTAAAAAAATATTCCTAGAATCGAAATAGTACAATATCCAGTCCATTAAACTTTTCAAGAAAATCCTCCCCTTATTCCGATCTGGCCAAACAAAATTTGTAAGTGAAGCGTCAAGAACACAATGGGCGACAACACGTACGCCCAGCCTCGGGAGACATGCAGTGGATGTTAAAGAATGCATGTACGTTTATCTTCACCTGTTATTGATGTTGATTGTGGAAGTTAAAAATAGTTTTCTCACTTTTAATTATATATTACTAGCAAATAAAGTCCCGTTCTCGCACGGACTAAAAGAATATCAAATCGATCCAAGTATATGTGTCATTTGATTTGTATAGGATAATAAGCTTTGCCTTTGTTCCCGTTCATTATAAAGAATAAAATCCCGTTACATATTGCTTTAAAAATTCCAAAATAAAAAACATCACTATACAAATGCACATCCTCATATCACAAAAATCTTCCTCAATATGAACTTACTGTCATCGCAATTTTCCTGATAAATTCAAAATTAACATAATTGTATAACAATGTTATTTCACGTCAAAACCTCCATTGTAAGTTTAAAAAAACATTTAGCTCATTGGCACGTTCAATTATTTTTCAAATCATTAATTTTGTTTCCGAAAGTAATGGCAAGAAAATAAAAGCAATTTCAATTTTAATTAATTTTTGTGTTCATTTTAATTTCTTCTGTCGAATGGCAACACGAAAGGGAAAAAATGATCAGATTTGAGCGAAAGTGGTGTATTTTTCAGAAAATTAGAACTTTCTCTAAAAATGGAACAAATATGAAAAAACTAAGCCTCAGGTGCACACGTTGGTATTACAGGGAATCTCTCTTAAAAATTTCGAATTTATGACGGCAGTATAAGTAGGTCTTTTTCGATCCACAGACATACAGACACACTGACTCTTTCTTTTATTATTATAGATGAAATATAATAAGTACTGAAAACATTAAGATGAGAGTCTGAAATGGAGATTTTGTGTTTTCTACACGGTTTTGGAGGGTGCTGATTTCGATAAAGTAGGTTTCAGAAAGTGGTATGTCTGTCAGACTGTCTGAAACCACTCTACAGCTCGAACTAAAAGAGCTATGGATTTCAAATTTGGTACACGATATACTAGTACCTGTCTGACGTCATAAAAGAGTTTTCAGGAAAATGGCGCATTTGAAATGGTGCCTGTCATGATTTCAGGTTTTCAACAAGTTTTTTAGGTTTTAAAGTTATTGGAAATTACTCCATAAGGTATATAATTAGTTTTTAATGCATTGGATTGAACTTGTAACGGCACACGGGTTGTTGTTTTATTATCTTTGACATCACTACATATAGTTTAGGTTTGCTGCAATATTTAAGTTTAGTTTAGTTTGAATTATCGTCGCACTAGAGCTACACGAGGGCTATTGGCGACGGGCGTCGTATTCTATAACCACAGTCAAGTGACGAGCCGACACCTGAGTAGGCACCCAACGCAACCGTTAAGGGCGATATCGTACGCAGCGTTGGGACTTTGGAGCATATTTAACGTGCACTCCCTCTACACGGGGTATTATTCATCGGACCTTTTTTGGCTGCACGGGCCGTTTATAGATCGGCAGTTATTTTGGCGATGCCCGGACCCGAACCTGGGACCTTTCACATGCTAGGCGAGTGCCTAACGGACTGGGCTCCCCTGCCCCCGCAATATTTAAGAAAAGCCGATGAAACTGTTAAATGACCCCAAACAAAACACGAAATAACCCTACAGATAAAATCTATCTGTTTCTATAGAAATAACCGAAATCTCTCTTGTCAGTAGGGAGACCCCTGTACAAGACGCCAATAAAATTGTCGTAAACTGAAAAAAATCGCGTCAGAAAAAACCTGGACCAAATCAAAGTGCAATACAAATATTGGCTTCGGTTTGACAACCTTTCAAACTACAATTGCCACGGTCTGTTATCGGTGTTTCTAATTTGTGACGCCCAATCGCCAATAGCCTTCGTGTGTAGCTCTAATGCTACAATAATTCATACCAAACTCTAACATTTGGCACGGCCAAATTAACTAATAAGGACAGAGAATCTGTCTTTGACGTCACGTTCATCAGGTCTACGGTTGTGAGGAACGAAACCTGTTGCCTGAAAAAAGACAATCGGCGGTAAGCGAATAGGTTTTGTACTTTTTCTTCAGAAAAGCCGACAATCCGAGGGGGGCTGGGGAGCCCAGTCGGTTAGGCATTCGCCTAGCATGCGAAATGTCCCAGACTCGGGTCCGGGCATCGCCAAAATAACTGCCGACCTATAAACGGCCCGTGCAGCCCAAAATGTCCGACGAATAATACCCCGTATAGAGGGGAGTGCACGTTAAATATCATTCAAAGTCCTAACGCTGCGTACGATGTCGCCCTTAACGGTTGCGTTGGGTGCCTACTCAGGTGTCGGCACGTCACTTGACTGTGGTTCTAAAATACGACGCCCTTTACCAATGGGCCTCGTGTAGCTCTAGTGCGACGATAATTCAAACTAAACTAAACCGACAATCCGAACCGGACGGATAGTGACGTCACGAAGAGCTTCTGTGGCCTTAATGTTGAGTAGTGACTCGACACAATTTTCCGGTTAGATAAAGCATATGGTAAATATAAACTGTGAAATACATGACTACAGCTACCATGGCAGTTATATTAAATATATACGACTATTAAGAGAGAAAAAAAGAGGTAATTCACCTCTTTTAAGTGAATAAAATTGCAGCACACAGTGGCTGAGAGCTATTAGGTGTCTGCCTCATAAGAACAAGTTTGCGGTTTCGAGCCCTGGTAGAGTTGTCAGATTTTCTTCATGAGAAAATCGTAGGCATGCATATCATGTGACTATGTGTAAGATGACATGTAAAATATCCTTTGAGTACTCATTTAGCTTGAGTTCTCTCATCATTCTTTAACATCCACAGAGAGTTCAAATTCATTCAAATCTGAGCGTCAAAATGGGTAGCGAGAGTCGCCTAGATGGTGCAACAATAAAATGGCTCTCAGTTCTCGGGAATATGCCGAGTCTGCAAAGGCTTAGCCCCTAATAAGAGCAGACCCGTTGAAAAATAAAAGTTAGTAATAAATCGTACGCATTTAGAAAATTGTAGTAATATTTTTTAACTCAAATAAAACCAGTTGAAATTTTAACAAAACAGTATAGGGACATGTCCTTTGTGTAGAAATGTCTTTGGGAAATGGCTTACTCGATTTTTTCCCCGTAAAAATAAATAAATCGTAAAAAGGTGTTGACTCTCGACTGGGATATCTTTTCTTGTACAATAGCTGAGCGCAAAAACCTCATTTCCAGAAATCGTCTTCAATAGATGAAAGGGAGGATCAATGGAATAAAGGAGCCATGGAGAGTTTGGGAACACTTCCGGATGTCTATTTTTGTCTTTTATGTCTACTTTCCTTTTCTTTAATTCAGAAGATTTTTTTTTTAAATTGAAAAGAATGAAACTGATTTCTGTCTTTTCATCCTTACCCTCCCTTTCACACATACAAAACTTCCATTCCAACCATCATATTTTCAATATTCGTTTCATTTTGTTTGAAAGATAGAACGTCATCTATCTAACTTCCATGCTTTGTGTTCCCATATCTTGTCTGCTTGTCTGCCCATGCTATAAGAATTTTTGTGAGTGAATACAAAAATAAACTATTCGGATTGTTCAAACTTCAATGAAATTTTTTTAACAAGGCACAAAAAGGGTGGAGATATAGAGAATGGGGTCTGTTGTTTCAAGATTGTGACGGCTTAATTATTTTCGAAGTTTGGAGAAATTAAAAGGAGATTGTTGGAACTATTAAGGTTGGAATACGGATAAATGAAGCTGCAAGATGTCCCCTTCTGAAGGATACAGACGAGTATCGACTGTCCAGTGTCAGCAAACTTTATTATTTTTTAAATTTCGAAATAATTGAAAAGTAGAGCAGTGATATGTTTCAGTTTTACGTCTGTCCCTCCGTGTGCATACATTTTTAAACTTCTATTCTAACCGCCAGATGTTCAATATTCGTTTCATTTTGTTTGAAAGATGGAACATCATCTATCTAACTTCTATGCTTTCTGTTCCTATATCTTGTCTGTGCGTCTGCTTGTCTGTCCATGCTATAAGAATTTCTTTGAGTGAATACAAAAATAAACTATTCGGATCGTTCAAACTTCAATGGAATTTTAAAAATGCGGCACAAATTTCTTCGTAATTTAGAACCGAAGGTAAGCGGCAAGTTTGAAACCTTATAGATGTACTGAAATTTGAACACCGGCGAATCAACCGCATTACATACTTTTTCATGTTTTGTTTTCTTAACCATTTTATAGAAACAATTTGTTAGAACAACCTAAGGGATAGCCGCATAAAATCGACGCGACGTCAAATAGTAGTCAAGCTTTCGAGCAACAAAAAAGTAGCGTGACGTTGATTCAACTGTAGCGGTCTCAGTAACCCACGTGTTACAATTCCTTTAAGTAATTATATGATTTATATTTTTGAAGCGTAAATGGATGTCATAATTCAATAATTACAAAAATGGAAGACTATTTTACGTTATTCTACGCACCCTGTCATTCAATAAAAAAAATCTGCAAGGTACATTCACAAAGAATAAAATATTCATAAATACC
Source organism: Oedothorax gibbosus (assembly GCA_019343175.1). Taxonomy (NCBI): domain Eukaryota; kingdom Metazoa; phylum Arthropoda; class Arachnida; order Araneae; family Linyphiidae; genus Oedothorax; species Oedothorax gibbosus. The sequence continues at coordinate 750,535 of JAFNEN010000241.1, forward strand.
TCAAAACACCCCTCTACATTATTGCTACCGTGTTCTTGCGAAGAAGTTAAGATCCCACAAAAAAATACCCAATAAAAATAAAAATTTTGAATGAATACACGGACTCTACATTCGATTTTCAATCGAATCTTCCATTTTCGCCAGGAACAAGAGACAAAAATGAAAAATAAAGACGAAAACTGCGCAATATTTTATGATTATTTATATTATTCCTGTCTGCGAAGTACGGAGAAAAATCGAGGGAACGTGCTGAATGCGATTTGATGGAGGGCTGCAAACAAGCCCAAGAAAAATGGCTTCCTTTAAGTTTTCTAGTGATCCCACCTAGGAGGATAAAATGAACAAGAGCCGTCACGCGGATTCAAACGTACGGGAAGCGAGAGGTGGAGGGAAGGTGGGGGAAGGCAGCCATCTTTGTCTACCTATTGTTCATATAGTCTTCTATTGGAGAATTTACGATTCTTCTTTTAAATATTTTTTTTTTATCACATTACGGAAAACGAATACACATATGTATATTTCTAATATGCTCAGTAGATATATATGCATTATTTAAAATACAATAACAAATAATCACTTAAAATTCGGCGATATTAAAATTGGTTCCACTGGAAATCTTAAAATTAGTTTGTTTTAATTTGGGATTTATTAAAATCTTTTATTAAATTTTAAAAATTTACTATTCATCATTAAACGTTTAATATTTTTAATAGAACAGCTTTTTTAACGAACATATAACAGAACTTTTATTTAAGTTGCATTTGAAATGCAAAATGTAGTAATCTGATTATTATATTTAATTGATTCCTATAACTTGCATAGATAAATTCTTTTTATTAAACAATTTTAATTAAGGATAACCTCCTAGGATCCCACGAAAAAAAAGAATAATATTCAAGTAATTTTCTACTAACTATCAATAATATAGAGTGCAATGTTGTGTAGACACCAAAAAAATAAAAGAGTTAAGTATCATTTAAAAGGTTTGGTCAAAAAAATAGCGCTAATAATCAGATAGGTATAAATAATGGCTAATAAAGAAAATAATAATTATAAATTTTATAAAATCAGTATTTTACATTTCTGTTTATCACATATATATATAAGAATATGTTGAAGTTTTAATCTATTAAACGATACTAAATTAATCATGCCAAAAAATTGGAATTGCTTCATGTTTTGAGGTTTAATACAACTATCACATTATGTTTAGTTTAAGGGGATACGGTACCCCCAAAACATTATTTCTAGAAATAATAACATAAACTTGTAAACTATGGTGGTTTTATATAATGTTCACTCTAAATAAACATTTTCTAACAATAGAAACAAATATTTACAAGTAGTTTTTCATTTATTTAAAAAAAAAGAATTTGAACTTTTTTAAAACGCTACTCCTCTTTTAATTTTGAGAATAACTACACCAAACTTTTATAGTTTGTTTTTAGTACTATTTGTTCAATAACTGTGCATGGATTTTAAAATGTGAGCTACATTAAAGTAAATGCATATACAGAAAGAAACATGCCAAAACTACATATATACAGAAAATCACAAAAAATTACAAATTATTGAATTCAACATTTTTTTTAAAACAACTACATAGTAGACGACCTTATTCCACGCACAATTTTGTGCATTATTTATATAAGAACACAGGTTAAAAATTTCAAAATCTTCACTTAATTAGCCAAAAAGCCTTAGGGATTTATTAAACACAAGAATTGAAAAACACAAAACAGAGGGGGAAAAAAAGGTTGAAAGCAGATGAAATACGTATTCAAACTTATAGGAATGACTCCAAAAAATATTTAATATTTTTTTTCTACAGAAGATATCATTATGAAACTTTCAGTAAATGTTCATAAAGATATTGAAAATAATAAGAAGTAAAAACTGAAAAATTGATATTTGAATATTTGGGTATCGTATCCCCTTAAATTTTCAAAGATCTTTAGTTAGGAAATACGAAACGATTCCAAATAAGGAAACTTGACACCTAAAGGGTAAAAAAAGCACAAACTACCTTAAACGATTTTTTTAAACCTCCGTTGGTTATTTGACTTTAAAAAAAAATAAACAAATCACTCTTAACGGTTTATTAGAAGTTTTAAGTTGCTGATTATTTAAGTTGATGACGAATTCACAACGGTTTATCTCGTTGATGCTGTTTTTAAAATGTCAGAAGCAAACACGCTCGTCACTTGACCAGGGTTCTAAATTACGAGGCGTTATTGGCTGTGTTAAAGCTCCTGAAGGAGGTTAGAAATAGGCAGCCGGAAACGATTACCTTACCTTACCTGCAAACACGTACACAGAATTTAGTCGATTCTTGTTTGAACTGTCAACCAAGCCCAACTCTCTATTACTCACTTGTTGTCCACGTCATCGTTTTATCAAGTGCTTCTTTGTATTGGCTTGTTTCAGGGGACCAGCTTCCATTCCTGTTTTCCGTCGACAGCTCCTCCGATTGGTGCACTGTTTCCTAGTGACATTGATTCACTATTCACCAATCTACTCTCGTCGAAGAATTTATTTTCAATCTGCATTTCTATTCCCATTCAATACTTGAATAATGCCCCTTGTGTTTTCTCTTTACAGTTTTTAATTGCATGAAAAAATTGAAATGTGATTAAGGGTATACAGTATTTTCATCGCTAGCATTCAAATTAAACCATTTTTTTTACAAAGAACTAACATTCAATAAGCATATACGAAAAAATGATGAATATTAAAACGTAAGTTTTTTTAATAAAAAAATTAAAATATTTTAACGTTTTTTTTAAAATGCTACTCCTCCTACAATTTAATTTTGTAATGGATTTTTTTCAAAATGTTCCCACAACATCTATCAATAAAAGTTGGTGTGGATATTGAGCTATCAGTTAAACAAGAAAAGTTATGTAGCTTTATGTATAAAAATGGCCAAAAAACCCCTTCACCTTCATCATTTTATTTTAAAAATCTATTCACACTAGACCTTATCCCATACCAACTTTTGTTAAACGCATATGTTTCAACACAAGAAAAAAATTTTGGAGCTCTACATTAATTTACCTAAAAGCCTTAGGGTTTTAACCATTCACAAGCTGAAAAAATTAAAAATTTAAAAAATCAACTTAAAATTTCAAAAACCATTTTACCAAACCACTATATCATTTTCAATAAACCTCCACCATTATAAAAGAATCCTTTCTTTTTTGCAATACCATTAGCTCACAACATTCGAACATGTTTAATTATTTTCTGGGCAGCCATTCATTTTGCGTAATGCGTCCCCTTAAAAACAGTAAATGAAAGCCAAATCATGTTATTTCATTTAAGCTATTGTAGAATTGGCGTTTTAGCTTAGCTCCGAACAAGTTAAGAAAAATGACGACTGCTGGCGAATATATTGTCTGTTCGTCATTTCTTTTGATTATTTATCTCGTATGAGTGGCAACTGTCGGTAAATAAACTCAGAATTGCTTCGAATGAAAAGAATGACTGTCTGTTATCCCGATTTGTCCTGTCAACTCCATGCTTGTTCTCGTTATTAAAAGAATGGTGTTAGTGTAAGCTTATTGACAATATAGTTGTAAAGTTTGTTATAATTAAATTGACGTTACCAGCTGCGAGTGACACTACTTCTGTAAAGCAAACTAAAGGGTGGAATTATTCATTTGCATCATAGATATCATAGTTAAAGTATTAGATTGGCAGATCACGTGACCTCCAATGCTTACGACGGGACGCGCAAGGAGACCAAAATAAGGGGGCAAAATTGGGGCAAAAAAATTCAACAGTTCCACACGAAAGAAAATGAAGACTTAATTGGTTAATCAAAGCAGTGTCATGCCACCAATCGCCGAAATCAACAATGAAATCCATAAATGAAAGCAGGAAGGATTTACGTAACGTGAAACAAGCTAATAAACGAAAAGTGCTTTGAATGAAATGAAAATTCAACATTACGTTTTTTTAGGTTTTTTAATTTTTTTTTGTGTGTGTATGGTGGAATTAAAATTCCAGAGTTGGTGCCAAATATTCCTTACTGGAAATTTAAGGAATTTCTTTTAAAACGTTTTCAATGTCAAATATAGTCTCTCTACCAAACATAGATATCATAGTCAAAGTATTAGATTGGCAGATCACGTGACCTCCAACGCTAACTACGGGATGCGCATGGAGACCAAAATAAGGGGGCAAAATGGCCAGTGTTGTCACCTCTTTAAGGAGAAAAATGCTACGGCATCATCGGAAAAATACCATTTAATTTTAAAATTACCAAAAAAAAAAATATTAGAAAAGCATTTCAAGTCACTAAAAAGATTCCAAAATGCAGCTATTTTTTTTTTCTATATACCTTTGTAATTTTAGAATTTATTTTATAATTATTCTAAAATTACAAAACAATTATCGTAAAAATACTAGCTGCATTTTGGAATCTTTTTAGTGACTTGAAATGCTTTTCTAGTATTTTTTTGTTGTTGTAATTTTAGAATTGAATGGTATTTTTCCGATGATGCCGTATCATTTTTCTCCTTAAAGAGGTGACAACACTGGCCATTTTGCCCCCTTATTTTGGTTTCCATGCGCGTCCCGTAGTTAGCGTTGGAGGTCACGTGATCTGCCAATCTAATACTTTGACTATGATATCTATGTTTGGTAGAGAGACTATATTTGACATTGAAAACGTTTTAAAAGAAATTCCTTAAATTTCCAGTAAGGAATATTTGGCACCAACTCTGGAATTTTAATTCCACCATACACACAAAAATTTTTTTTAAAAAAATTAAAAAACGTAATGTTGAATTTTCATTTCATTCAAAGCACTTTTCGTTTATTAGCTTGTTTCACGTTACGTAAATCCTTCCTGCTTTCATTTATGATTTCATTGTTGATTTCGGCGATTGGTGGCATGACACTGCTTAGATTAACCAATTAAGTCTTCATTTTCTTTCATGTGGAACTGTTGAATTTTTTTTTATCCCATTCTAATCGTAACCTTCAGTAAATAAAATATATGAAAAATAAGAGTTTTCGAATTTTTAATTTTTTTAATGGGAACTAGTCTTAACTGATCCGGATAATAAGAGTTCTACTGTTCCAATAGATTTATGTTCCATCAAATATATTATCAAAATATTGATGTTACAAGTAAAAAATTTTCTGGAGTGTTTGTCTCCCTTATGCATAGATGCTTTTTTTTGTTTTTCAAATTTCTAATTAGTTTTTTAATTAAAAATTATAATAAGTTTGACGAAATCGTGGTTCTTTTTATATAACACCCAGGAGAAAAAAGATCAGAAATGCGTGATTTTGTTACGTTCTTTTTAAAGAACTGCTGCTCTCTGCTCTGCTCTCTTTTAAAAAGGACAGTTCTTTAACCTGTTCTTTTTACAAAAGTTGCTTTACACGTGGAAGAATTCAATAAACAAACATTTTATAACAAAATTATTTTATTAGGTTAATTCTGCTAAAGTGGAATCACAAACGGGGTTGGCGAGCGATAGCGAGCAATAGCGAGCAGAGGAAGAATGCAAGCTTGCGAGCCAGTGAGATTGCGCAGCAATCCAAGGGTACGAGCTTGCGGCTGAATATAACTATACTACCAAGGCTCGACATAATGTTGTCATAGATACAGACCTGGATTGCAAAATATGCATAGGCCTGTGCAAAGTTGGGTTGGAAAAGTTACGTTCACCAGCGAGCCGGCCGCGAAGCGTCCAATGGGAATCCGGGGGTTGGCGAGAGATAACAAGCAGGGGGCGGAACCCCCTAGTATAATAAAAAAAAAGTAATGATAACACAAATTTGTAACAAGCGATCATTATTCACACCCACAACTAATCCAAATAACGCCAAAATCATCACGTTTCATCATTAATCATTATTATACTTAATAATCACTCGCAGTCAACAGCTCCGATGAACTTTCGATTTAATCCTTTAATATCGCTGCTGTGAATCCAACCAGGAAATTATACGCTAGGGGCAGGGTCGGATTACCAATTAGGCAAGGTAGGCAGTTGCCTACAGGCCCCGTACATTTTAGGGGCCCCGCAGCTTTCACTTAACAAGTGGCCCCTTAGAATTTACGTTTTTACTCACAGAAAGATTTTTTTGGAAGTAAGGAATTTTCATCGCTCGAGTTAAAAAGCAAAAAAAAACACGTCAACACACAAGCCTTAAAGGGGGTAAAAAAACATATCTGTTCCCTAGACTAACAACCCACCCCACAACACGTGGTAATGGCCCAAGAGAAGTTTTCGTTATCTGAGGCAATAAAAATGGTCGGATACAATTACCACTGTCTTCCGCGAAAGATGTTAGGGGCTATTTTTGAAGACTTCACACCCCTCTATTATAGGGTTGTAATCAACACAAAAGCTATTGATAAATAGCACCTTATTTGGTTACTTTTATCTAAACTGGCCACAGTAACTAACGTTTATGCTCGTCGAATAAAAAAGCTCATACGGATTTTAAAATATATATATATACCCTTAGATACGCCTAATTTATAAGAACGTTTTGGAGCAAAAATTATAACTGCTTTAGAATTCAGTTAAAACAAGGTATTTTTAAAACTCTCAAAAACCAACAAAAAAATTCTTTTTTGCAGACTTTTTTTTTTAATTTGAAATAATTAACAAAAGAAATTTGTAATCAACATCGAAGAGATTTCCGAATATCTATCTTTAACCCTCTTTCAAATTCCGTTCTAATTTCCTATTTTAAAGAATCTATTTTTCATTTGAAAGGTGTATGACAACGTGTACCAATCTTTTCTCTTGTATGTTGTATGCCTGTACTTCCGGATGGTCATCAATGTCCGGGTGGACAGAGACAGTAGGCAAAACTATGCATTGCATAGGGGCCTGTAAAAAGTTAAAGGGCCTATTTTTTCTTAAAAATTTAATCACATAAATTTTTAAAGAAAAATATTTTTTTTATTTGCAAATTACTAAAATATTTAATAGTTCGAAATTAACATTGGGCCCGAAATGTCCAGGATTAGGGCTCCTACGAGAAAGAGACCATTAATTAACCAGGCATTTAATTCTGTTACATTGTTAAAAAAAATGGATTAATTTTGTAAAATTCGTTAGAATTATTGCAATGTTCATGCTTTTAATATTTTTTAATTTAAAGACAGCTTTAAATGCAAAATTCTTTAAAATATCTAACAATGAGAGGGGGGAAGGGGGCTATGTCACTTTAGGGTATATTTACCAACGGGGCCTAAGGTCCCTAATATTTTGGTATTTTGTAACCTCAAAAAATTTTTAATTAGGGGAAAAAAGCGGAAATTGGAAATGTCAGTGTTTACTGTAATTTTTACTGCAATACTTTATGACTTTTTAACAATTTTTTGTTTTAATATTACGAAAAATTTTTCTTCGATAATTCAAACTGCAAAATTATTCCATCTGTAGAAATAAATTTCGCAAAAGGGGCCCTTCAGGGATTGATTAATGCCCCCACATCTTTTAATTTTTTTAAAAGCAATTAAACATTTATTATTAGGCAAATCTCACTTATTTTTTTAAATTCGAATAAAATAAGAATAAAACTGAAATATTCTAAATTAGTTTTTCCGAAATATACCATTTTTGATTTATGAAATAGGGTATTCACCAATTATTAGTACACCAAAAATAGTAAAAATTAAATTATTTTTAATGCAATATATTTTATTGAAAAAATATCCGGTTGTCACTTTTCACAGTTGGCTCGAAATAATAACTGGACATGCCGTTTTTTGTCCTGTGGGCAGACAAGAATTTTTTTTAGAGCGATTAAGACTGAGAAGAAAGATTTTATTTCCTTCATTTCCTGTTTTGGGGGTCTGGTTGTCTGGGTCTGTCCGCTCACTCAGCCGTTTATCTATCTCTTGATCCTTTCGCATCCCCTGTCCTCACTTGTAGCAAAAGACCAGGGCTAAGGCCAATGGACAAAAATCACAAAAAATAGATAAGACACTAAATTTATTGCTGGTGCGTCACTAAAGGTTTAAGTTCAATTCAATCCTTAGCCTTGGTGTTGGGCAGTTTAGTATTTGACTCTGTGAGGATTCGTTGATAATTTTTTCCCTGTCTGAATCGAGTATTTGTGTCATTCATAAGTGGCTAAAGGCCTGTTTAAAGGTAAGATATTAATAAAAATTTAAATTCATTTAATGTCAAAACTTAATATAATTGAGCTTTCGTAAAAATATAATTTTCGCTTTAATATGCACTATTTTTAATATTGCTATGGACATTAAGTGTTCGGTGAGTAATTGTTTAAATTTGCGTTCAATTGCGTATTTCTGTCCGTCGCGTCGTTTAGATTTATTGGTATTTATGAATCAATTCCTATTTTACGATCATTAAATAATACAAAAAGTGATGTAAAACAAATTACTGCTTCAGAATTTAAAATGTGGATGCTATTGATTTTATTTGTGTGAGTTCTGATGATGTCCACTGAAAAAAATACATAGCATTTCTTCATGCCGAAAAAAAGAGCGAAGGGGGCCCCGTCAAAATCAACTGCCTACAGGCCCCTACACTGTTTAATCCGGCCCTGGCTAGGGGATGCTAGTACGGAGAGAAAATACGGTGCTTGTGAATTATCCCGTCGATTGTTTTCGCTATAAACCCAATATTATAGCCAAACACTACGTATAAGTATAATCTGTAATAAATAAAATAATTAATAAAATATGATGTAATTAAAAAAAATTATATGGAAAGCATCCATAACAATGACGTAAAGAGGTCAAATTTGTAAGATTGTTATTTAAACGTCATTATCGCATTTTACGAGGGCTGTTTTTTTTTGCAACCTCCGATGGGCTGTAACAGAAAGAAGGGTCAAAATACAAAAAAGATTTTTTTACTTAAAGTAATGTACAATACTGCTTATTTCTCCACATTATCATCTTGGCGATTAAGGCATTTGTTATACCTGTAAACAAGCTTTGAAATACCCTCTTCATAAAATTAAGCCGCCAATGATTGGGAGGTTGTTGTGACGGTTTCGTTTAAAAATAGTAAATTTGGAAGCTTTACGTCAATTTTTTTTCTGTCCTCCATGCCACTGCTAGTAAATAATTCACTTATGGTAAACCTTTGAGTTTCCCTAAACACTTGGTAACTCGCTGAACAATACCGTCTGTAGCGACAGACTTGCTTCCTTGGTCCCCTTCTTCATGAACATCAGTATTGTTCAGCGAGTTGACCAAGTGTTTAGTGAAACTCGAAGGTTAACAATAAGTAAATTATTGATAAGCATAGTGGCTTGGATTGTAGCGCTTCCAAGTTGACGTTAAGCTCAAAGAAACCGTCACAACTCCCTTCAAATCATTGGCGGCTACATTTTATGAAGAGGGTATTTCAAAGCTTGTTTACAGATATGACAAATGCTTTCATCGTCAAGGTGATTATATGGAGAAATAACAGTATTGTACTTTACTTTTGGTAAAAAAATCTTTTTTGTATCTTGACCCGCCTTTTGTTACAGCCCATCGGAGGTTGAAAAAAACAGCCCTCGTATCTGGGTATTTAAAAACTAAATTTGATTTTTTATGCATGATCAGATTTACTCACCACGATTCTAATTATATTTCTAAATTGAGATTGATTTATGCTTACAAATGGGAAGAATAGAATATATGTTTTTATAGGCATGAATTAATTGGGAATTTGTACTTAATAAATAATTTTTATAAATTTTTACATTATAATAAATTTCTTCAAACCGTAGGAGATGATGTATGTTTGTTTCTTTCTCCTCTTTTTTGCATGTATGCATAGATTTGTAGACTTGAGGCCAACGGAAGTCCAGGAATAAAATCTTCATTGGATTTTTTTATGCCGGGTCAGATTTCCTCAACTCGATTCTAATTATATTTTTTAATTGAATTTAATTGATCTTTACAAATGATTAGATATGGAGGAATATTTAAGCATAATTAAGAAGTACCTTCCATATTAGAGTACCTACGGATACCTTCCAATAATACTTAAATTATAATTTGAACCCAAAAATAACAAACGCATATATTTTTTTGCAAAATAAATCTTTAAATGATTAATAAAAATCATTTTAAATTGGCTTTTTTTTCACCGGTACGTCACGTGATCACAAACACGTCGATTTGGGTGACGTCACTAGTATGTATATATATATATATATATATATATATATATATATATATATATATATATATATATATATATATATATATATATATATATATATATATATTATATATATATATATATATATATATATATATATATAATATATATATATATATATATATATATAAGCAAACCGGTGTGATGTTTTTTTGCTTGCAATAAAACTGGATTTAATCTAATTTACTATTAAAATAAGAATTATATAGATAATGGAATGAGGTTTTACAGAAACGGATAGTTCAAATTTGCTTAAAGTAGATTCCAAAATGGCGTTTCAATGTTTGTTTATAGTTACTAGTGACGTCATAGATGCCACGTGCCAGCCACAAAGCGTTTTCGGGCGTAGTGTTTCTTCCTAATTTTAAAATTCACTTTTCTCCCTTTTTATGGGGTATTTGAAAAAAAAAAGAAGAAAATAAAGGGTCCAATATTTTTGTCATAAGAATATTTTAGGCCAATAATATTTTTTTAGTCAAATACCCTATTGGCATAAAATAAAAATTAACATGAAATGCAAATCACCGTTGTTAAGGGTGGAACCGTGCAACGCTGGTTATATATAGCTAAATGATCATATATTTAAGTTTTCTACATCTATAATCACCCTAATAGCTTTTAACATATTATATTTAATGATGGATTTGCTTTCAAAAAGGTCATACCTTTGCAATAAATTTACACTAACGAGCGGTTTTAACTCAGTCTGAGTTAATTTCCACTCCTTTCCGTGCCGAAAATGCACTTCTCCTATAGGAGTGAATTTCACTCTTTTTCGGAGTGGGTAAAAGAAATAAAAGAAAACAATCTGCGTCCGACACTCTTAAAACGAGCTGTTTTAACTCAGTCTGAGTTAATTTCCACTCCTTTCCGGTGCCGAAAATGCACTTCTCCTATAGGAGTGAATTTCACTATTTTGTTTTAAGAGTGTATATACTAACAATATGGTACAAAACTTAGCCCTCAAGTGCCTCTGTCCAACTCATCAGGCCCTGCACCAAGAAATAGTCAAAATATAATTTCAGAATTAAAATTATCGACATAAACCATCAATCGCATCGTCCTTTTCTCTTCAATGTAATATGCAGCCGCCAAATGGATCCATCTTTCTCACAATACCCCCAAATGATTAACGACTTTCGAAGTGTTGCCATCACTCGTTAATAATATCACGCAAATGGCGAGGTTTCGACCGTTACTTAATCAGTGACAGGGACTGTGGGTGATAACTGTAACTGTAGATGGAGAGCGGATTATGCGTTTGAATATTTTATTGTGTGAAATGATACGACTGGAGGTGAGATTGAAATGGACTATAATTTATAGGAAATATCATAGGTGGTCATAGGAAGAGTCTAGTAGAAGAATGTGCTAAGTGGCATTTTTGAAAAAATTGAGATTTTTGTGTCAATCATAGATATCGTAGTTAAAGTATTAGATTGGCAGATCACGTGACCCCCAATGCTAACGACGGGACGCGCATGGAGACCAGAATAAGAGGACAATTTTGCCAGTGTTGCCACCAGTTTTAGGAGAAAAACACTACGAAAAAATACCATTTAATTCTAAAATTACATAAACATACCATAAAAATGCTAGCAAAGCGTTTCACGTTTTTTTTAAAGTCACTAAAAAGATTCCAAAATGCAGCTAAAAATTTTATGGTATTTTTTTTTTTGTAAATTTAGAATTAAATGGTATTTTTTCGTAGTCATTTTCTCCTAAAACTGGTGGCAACAACACCAAATTGCCCTCTTATTCTGGTTCCCATGCGCGTCCCGTCGTTAGCATTGGGGGTCACGTGATCTGCCAATCTAATACTTTAATTATGATATCTATGGTGTCAATGAACCTATTACTCCATCCTTTAAAGAAAACGAGTTTCCCCTTTTCCCAATACTTAAAATTTAGCACATTTTTTACGGTTTGCCAGTACCGCTTTCAATGCATCTGAGTGCACACCTAAATCTTTGAAGCTCATTTTCTCGTTTTCATCTTTTTGTCACTTAGCACGTTCTTCTACTAAGCTTTTCATATACAGGGTGTTCGTAAAAGAATGTCCGAGTTTCAAATTGTGACCCGACGTCACGCCTTGTGATTTTTTCCTTTGGGGGCTTCGTAAAAGATCGGGTCTACGTTCCACCCCTACCCCACGATTTACCAACCTTGAAAGGTAGAATTGCACAGGCTTCCATTCCTCCGGACTTGCTGCAGACAGTATGGGAAGAATTGCATTTTCGTTTGGATGTGTGCCGTATCACTAAAGGCGCACACATTGAGCAATTATAGGAAAAACTAGGTTAGTTTTCCTCCAATGCCATGTATGATTTGTTATATTTAGTATAAAATATAAACTCCTGTAATATACCATTAAAATTCGGACATTCTTTTACGGACACCCTGTATAATCGATTATGGAATGTAATAAAAGAGATTTTTAAAAATTCTTTACTAGTTTTAATTAACTACTTTCCTTCCTTTAAATTTTATTGACATCGTGGAAATTTCCATCCTTATGTTTGTCCATCTGTACGCTCCTAAATTCCGTTAAAAGAAGTCCGATTTAAAAAAAAAAAAAAAAAAAACCTAAAATTAGACACAAATCTTTGATACTGTTTCTCTGTCTGTACGTTTTCCGTTCGTCTCTTCATATGTCGTTCCATAGTCGGTTATATTTTCCTTTATAATAGTCTTATTTAGAAACAATCAATATGAATGGGGTACTACTACATATATATTCCGGCTTGTGTGCTTGATCAGAGACCCGCTTATGAAGCCTTCGTCAAGTAAGACAGACACAGAAAGAATTTTTAATGTCACAGAGAAATGAATATACACCCAGGGCAGAGGCGGGAATCGAACCCGCACCCATTACAATGCGCAAACTGCTAGCGTAATGGTCCAAACCCCTCGGCCATCCGGGCCCCAATGGGGCACTGAGTCCCCTTCAGCTTATAAAAAATATTTTTAATATATTTTCTTATCCACGCGATATTTCCGACCCACCTAGAGTTCCTTAAATGCACGATTGGATTATAATAGGAAAACTGGTTATTCTATTTTTTCCCTCAAAAAATTTTACTAATACTCCTATAACATGGTACCATGTTATAGGAGCATTAGTAAAATTTAGGAAAATTTGCCATAGGAAACCTTATGGGAATCTATGGTAACCATAAGATTTTTATGGTAATCGTATGGCAATGTACCATAAGGTATGGTTCTCTTATGGAAATGTGCCAAATGCGTCCTTCTCCAGTGACTCTAATTTTACTATTAACACTTAAACCTTAAAAAACAAACTGACACTTTAAATTATATTTTATCCCATTTTTAAACCCATTTTTAAAAACATTTCTGTTGGAAAACGTTCACACTTGGACTATTTCCCAATATGTTGAAACCTCTAAACTTGCTACACACAAAAAAATGAAATATACCTCTAAGCCAAAACATATTAACTTGACTTCAAAATTTTTATCTCGCGATAGTTTATTTGGAACCACTTTTATGTATACTGTGAAACTGATACAACTGGTAATCTTTCCCTAAACCATTTTAAGGTTAAACTGTTTATAGTACTTATACAGCAGTCATAGAGTTTTCTGGTTTTCTTTTTCGGCGACATTTGGCGATTTTCCGTCGCTTCTAGAAAGGGCAAAGTTTATTTCATAACATTGTTTCATACCTATTTTTGAAATAAATCACACATGGTTCATGTAAAAAATGTGTGCTTTAGGTATCGTAAGAAATTTTGAAGACGCCAACTATCGGAGTAAGCTAGTTGTAGAAAATCAAACTGCGTGAAACAAATAAAGTCGTCTCTGAAATTTTAAATTAAATACTTCTTGAATAATTTTAAAACACTAATTTGCATGGATTCAAAATTTAAGATTGCAATTTTTTACCGACGTTCTTTATAAAATCTTTAAAATATCCTATATTACCAATAGGGAATCCATAGTGCAAGTTTAATATTCAAATTAAAATTTAAGTGGACGCGGTACTCAAAAAATTAAATCCTGTATTTTTATCACTAGCATTTAAATTAAACTATTTCTACAAAGAACTAACATTCAATAAACATATACGAAAAAAATAATAATAATTGAAACTTTAATAATTGAGTTTTTTTTAATTAAAAAAATTTAAAAATTTAACGTTTTTTAAAAATGCTTCTCCTCCTACAATTTTAAGAATTGTTTGATGGATTTTTTGCAAACTATTCACACTAGACCATATCCCATACCAACGTTTGTTAATCGTACATGTCTCAACGAAAGGAAACAAATTTTGGAGCTCTACATTAATTTATCTAAACGCCTTAGGGTTTTAACCATTCACAAGCAGAAAAATTGAAAATTGAAAAAATCAACATAACATTTCAAAAACCGTTTTACCAAAACCTTATATCATTTTCAATAAACCCCCACCATTATTAAGTATTCCTTCTTTTTTTGCAATATCCTTGCATCACAGCATTCGAGTGTGTTTAATTATTTTCTGAGTAGCCCTAAATTTTGGGTAATGCGTCCCCTTAAATACGAAACTTTAAAGTAAATTGCATACGGCTAATTCCATACACACAAAATTGTCCTTTCTGTAGAGTAAGCCACATGTGTAAAAAGTGATTATCCTTACAACTTTTAACATTAAATGTAAAAAACCATAGTGGAATAGCTGATCTGCACTTATTAACACTAAAAATTGTAACCTGCTTTATTTAATTTGATTTATTTTTCAAATTTAAAAGCTTTTATCTCCTCTTAAACTATGACTACTACAGTTACAAGGAATTACCCATAAATTTTTAATTCAAAATTATTTTTCGAGCAAATTACTAGATTTATGAAAAGATGTATGCTTAACGAATGAACTACTTTTTTCTGAACATCAACCAAAAACTTATTATCAGACGATTATAATGTCCTAAAACAAATAAACTACTCCAGTTTCCAAAACAGTAACGAATAAAAATACTGCAGACTTTAAAAACAAAATATTTCGCATATTTCAAAATATGAACGTATATAACTGCTAAAACTGAGAATTCAATATCATTTATCTATTTTTTAAAAATATATCACTGTTAAAACCTTTTGAAAAATTAATAAAGGATATTTGCAATAGCTTAACAATTATAAGGAATCTCGCACAAGTAATGAAAAAGCATTCGTTAAAAAGCTTTTGCATTTAACTATAATAAGGTAGTAGGTTCTTATTTCTAAACAGTCAAAAGGGGCTGGGGAGCCCAGTCGGTTAGGCACTCGCCTAGCATGCGAAAGGTCCCAGGTTCGGGTCCGGGCATCGCCAAAATAACTGCCGACCTATAAACGGCCCGTGCAGCCAAAATGTCCGACGAATATTACCCCGTGTAAGGGAGTGCACGTTAAATATCCTTCAAAGTCCTCTTCGTAAGATGTCGCCCTTAACGGTTGCGTTGGGTGCCTATTCAGGTGTCGGCTCGTCACTTGACTGTGGTTCTAAAATACGACGCCCGTCGCCAATAGCCCTCGTGTAGCTCTAGTGCGACGATAATTCAAACCTAACCTAACCTAAACAGTCAAAGATTAATAAGCTGGCAGTAGTACCTTGTTTAATATTACTGCCGTGGGCAAATAAACTGCTGCATCTAGACTGGAATAATTGTTGTAAGCACTTAATAACTATCCTGAAACATTGATTATTTCTTAGCAATAATAGTAGTCTATACATAAAACCGGTTTCCACGAAACAGGATTTTCAATGGCAAAAAAAACGGTTTTCCATTTTTTTAAAAAAGTTTTTTCTGTTTCTTATTAATTAAAAAAAAATTAATTTGTTAACTTTGCTTTCGAATTTAAAAAAAAACAAACAATTTTCACAGTCAATTTTAAATGTTTAAAAAATTATGGTGAAAGTTCTAGGTTTTCTTCCAAATTCTTACTTTCTTATTATTTAAAATTATAATGTTCCTTTTTTTTTATTCCGGTTTTTCTAATCGTTTTGAGTATTTTTATTAAGCTCTTTGCATTATTCCATCTCCTTTTCCTTTTTTTTTAAAAAATTAATTCCTCCCATTTGCTATCTATGCCGTTAACATAGTGCAAAACTAAAATTATTTTTTTAAAATTATATATTAAAAAAAACGCTGATGGCGGTTTTTGAGAAAAAACCGATTTCCGGTTTTTATACGGTTTTCCCCGCAGAAAACTGGTTTCCGTTTTGGACCGGCCACATGAAAAAAACGGGTTTTCACTCAAAGCCGAAGGCAAAAAAAACCGGTTTTCCGTCAAGCCCAAGGCAAAAAAAACCGGTTTTCACTTCAAAGCCGAAGGCAAAGAAATCCGAGATTTTTCTTTATACTCCAAATCGAAGCAAAAAAACCGGTTTTATAAAGCCGAATGCAATAAACCGTTTTCATTCAAAGCGAGGCAAAAAAAAACGTTTTCACTCAAGCCGAAGGCAAAAAAACGTTTTCACCTCAAAGCCGAAGGCAAAAAAAACGTTTTTCACTCAATGACGAAGCAAAAACGGTTTTCACTCAAAGCGAAGGCACAAAAAACCGTTTTCACTCAAAGACGAAGGCAAAAAAAAAACCGTTTTTCTTCAAACGCGAAGTCAAAAAAACGGTTTTTCCACTCCAACGAAGGCAAAAAAACGTTTTTTCACTCAAAGCCGAAGGCAAAAAAACCGGTTTTCACTCAAAGCCGAAGGCAAAAAAACCGGTTTTCACTCAAAGCCGAAGGCAAAAAAACCGGTTTTCTCTCAAAGCCGAAGGCAAAAAAAACCGGTTTTCACTCAAAGCCGAAGGCAAAAAAAACCGGTTTTCACTCAAAGCCGAAGGCAAAAAAAACCGGTTTCGGTTTTTTATCCCTAAAGTGTAACAAATAACGGTGGCGGGAACTATAATGTGATTACTGAAGATTACCTAAGGCAGATTAGGTATATCCTGAGATATTTAATTCTATATTAGGTATTCTTATTCTTCCTTAGATATCATAATATTATATATAATTTTTTAGAAGTCCTGACTATTATTATTATGGTTATTGCCGGATGCTATATTAGACCTTGTCCTCTTTATTTGATAATGATCAAAAACTAAAGTACTTGTTCCAGGTTTTTTTTTCCTCGTGGATAAAGAATAGTACTTTTTTCACACTCAAAAGTTCCGATAGTTTTGCCGTACATACGTTGCAACGTGATTCACTGTGACTGTAATGAAAATCGGAGATTTTTCAAGCGTAGACAGAACCAACGTTTATCAAGGATTATTGATCAATTTTGTAGTAATAAAAAAAAGTATAGCATTTGTATTTACGGTAAAATCGGTGCGGTCAATTTATCATCAACGGTAAAACATGGTATGGTCTATTTCCTCTCCACTAAGCAATTATAAAACCATTAGTTTGATATTTTTTTTGGAAACATCTAAAAGACTTTAAATTATATATTGTCATTTTTTTTTATTTCAAATTTTCCAATATGAAATGTAAAGCAATAAAAGTAGTGAGATGGGGGGTCAAAATTCCAAAAAGGAAATTGTGTTTTTTACACATTTGGAGGGTGGTAATTCTAAAGGGTTTTTCGAACATTGGTCCATCTGTCTGAAACCACTCTACAGCCCGAGCTAAAAGAGACTTCAAATTTGAAACACGAGTTCCCAAGTACCTATTGGAAATCATAATAAGACTTCCAAGAAAATTGTACAGGCAGAAAGGAGAGCTTTTATGGAACATTTTAGGTTTTAAAGTTATTGTAATTACCTTATAAAGGTATATAATTACCTTATAAGGGTATATAATTACTTTATAAGGGTATATAATTACCTTATAAGGGTATATAATTACCTTATAAGGGTATATAATTACCTTATAAGGGTATATAATTACCTTATAAGGGTATATAATTACCTTATAAGGGTATATAATTACCTTATATGGGTATATAATTACCTTATAAGGGTATATAATTACCTTTAAATGTTGTATGTGATAATCTTAAAATGTGTAAAATTGGTTTATATAGTGTTAATTTGAAAGTCGAGTAGTGGTACACACCCCCTGTTTTTCATGTAGCACCGCAAATACGGCAAAAAATAACGTGACCTATATGTGTGAAACGGACAAAAACCTTCCCGAATACATGTTGATAGTATTAGTCTTATTCAGCGAATAAATAAACTCAAGAAAGCCCGTTGGGACTACAACACAGCAAAAAAAACTGTTCCTTCATGTCCTAACGCTCTTGTAATTACGGTTAATATTTAATTTCCTTTTCTTTATCCCGGTCCTAAACTACCTTTTTTTATAGAATTAAGTACTCTTAGGAGAGCTTAATAATTAATGAATGGCTTTAGCAACTATAAAGCGACGGCTCAGAACCATTTTTTTTTATGAATAACATTAAGGATTCATTATTTTTTTTACCCTCTGAAGGATAAGCAAGTGTAAAATTATTTTCATTGAATAAAATTTAAATTTAAATTTTGAACTGAAATTTTAATTTCTTTTAAATTTTTCAAATGATTTTCCTATAGCAGAAGCTTATAAATGACTCCATATTTTTTTTTTAATTTTAAAATTTAGTAAAATTAAAAAATTATATTAAAAAAAATTAAATTGTATATGTTGCTAGCAAAGCGTTAATTACGTGTGTTGGCGGAGCGTTATTCAGAATTTAATTCATCATTTAAAAAATGTTACGGGGGAATGGGCGCACTGGACCGCGGGTCTCCAAACTCAAGTGCCTCAGTGTTATCCAATGGCGAAAAAACTATTTTCTTCGCCACATTTCTCCGGCTGTATTGAATATTTTTACAAACGGTTTTTTTAAATAATAAATGTAGATAACTTACAAGTCTCTATCTTCCACCTTTTTGAAATTGCTTCGAATATTTTATGTAATATTATTTATTGAAAATTAAGAAAAATATAAGAACCCATTTCAAGAAGTGGGAAGGTCGGGACCTGTAAGTCAGCTACATTTATCACATAAAATATCCGCTTGTAAAAATATTCAATACAGCCGGAGAAATGTGGCAGAGAAAATATTTTTTTTCTCCATAGGATTAACACTGATGCACTTTGCTTTGAAGACCACCAGTTCTACGCGCCCATTCCCCCTTAAATAGCGATACTGAAATAGGGAAAACATTGTTTTTGAAGATTAAACAATTTTGACACGATTGAAATGAGCTTCGAAAATTTTGCAAATAATTGTTCACAATTCCTTTCAGTCCCTTTCATTTTTCTCCCCTTTCAATAACTGCTCATTTAAGTAATTTAACTACAATTATAAACATTTTTGTTTTGTAGTAACATGTAATTATCCATCAGCAAAATAAAGGAAACGAACAAGTTTTGTTCAAACATTTCGGTTTTAAAAGTGTTATGTTTTGGGTTTCTTAAATATTTTTTTTGTCTGTGTTGCTAATGATTCTTTTAATTTTGGGTTTGAAATAGATCTAAGGGTACAGAGTAACATCAACGTGTATCGCTGGCTCTTGCAATCTCTCTACTTTACATAAAATTTGGGGGATTAAAAAAAGTGCTCCCTAAAGCACAAATTACACTGCTCACAACAATTAGGGGAACGCATGGTTTAAACCCTTTCACCCCAAATGATTCAATTTGAAATCATCAGCTTGCAAATTTTTTTTCTGACTGAGTAAAGCTCGCACTTATGTATCGTTATATGGAAGAATCATCTCTTTTGAAGAATTAAATGTTTTTTTTTAATTAAATGAAAATATGAAAAACATTGTAAAATAAAATTAACTCTGAAACAATTTTAGCAAATAAACTGCCCCTAAATTCTTCATGAATGCATTTTTTAGATGTTTAAAAATTGATTTGAACTATTTTTTTTAACAAATAAAGTTTTGAAAAAAGTATTGTGTTATAATTTATTCAAAAGTTATAATTCCAATTTCCCCCCTTAGATTTTAATTTTTAAAAAAATAAGATTTTCCCACCTATTTTTTTTACCATTTCATTCTGGAAAATAATGAATCTATTTCACAAATTAGAGATTTTTAGAATAAAAAATAAAAAGTTGAGACTGAACGGTAACAAAAGCACGCAAAATGCACCCCTAATTGTTTTGAGCAGTGTATATATGAATGGATAAGGTCAACACTTATTTTTTTAGGGAGGTTTATTTTTTAGGGAGGATATTTTTTCATTTTTTTTTAAATTAAATATTTATTTTAACTTTTAATACAATATGTTCCAGAAAGTTATAAATATATTAATGAAATTTTATTCTTCTACTAGCAGATATTAGTAAAGTTTGTTAACAGTTGAAGTATTATAATTATAAAAGAGGTAACTATATTCGTAAAATGACTTTTGAAAAACTTATGAGAATGCTGGATCAATATTTTTCTAGTTTTTATCTCTTTGGTTTTGTTTGACGACGCTCCAAAGTTGTTTTTTTTTCTTTTTGTAACAAAGAAACAAACGAAGCGAAATCGTTTGGAAAATATTTCTTTTTTATATTCCTGATCCCTAAAGGGTCAAAACTAGGGGGCTACGCCCCTGCTCGCTATCACTGGCCAACCCCCAGGCAATTACACAATACAAAAACACATTCGAGTCAATTAAGTGTCAACGCAAAGACGTCGATTTTTCGTGATTTGAATCTCAAATCCAAACAAATCAAATGAATACATAGTGTTGCCAAACGCAATTGAATATGTACAATCTGCAATATTTGGGTTTAAATTTCTGTAGAAAACTATTTTTTATTTCGAAATATAAGACACAAAAGTTCATAAAATATAAAAATGGTTCTTTTAGTACCGTTAGTTCGTTAATATTTGAGATGTCGTATTCCACTTTCTTAGTTTAGTTACCCGCTTTCTAAATGTTATGGAAATCATAATTCTGCTTTTTTTTAGCTATATTTCTCATGGAAATATTTTAGGAAATCAGTATTAATGAATAAAAACATATGTTATATACAAAAATAAAAGTGAGTAACTGATTAAATTCGTATTTTGGATGCTGATAATTTTGGTTAAGCCTAACTTGGCTGCCGTGCTGCCAAATCCGTAATGCCGTTGCCCTTCCGACCATAGAAATTTCCCTTTAAATTTGACCACGTTAAAAAGAATATAACGATTCAAAATACCCTGATGCATTACGAAACGTACATTCTTTTGCGCAAAAGAACTATTTGCATTTACATCCGAACGAACTCTTACATTTCACTTAGCAAACATTTGTGTTTGCGCATACTTGAAAAAATCTGTTTTTTTTATGCATAAAGCTAATACCTACATTTAAAAATATTTCTGAAAAACAATGGTATCTGAATCGTTTTTAGTGTACTGTTACCAAATATGGCAATGAAATATGTTTATTTTATAAAAAATAGTACGTCTAGGAATTTCACCGCCTTTAAATGTCGTTTTAATTTTTCATTATTTAAGGGATTGATTAGTCGTTGAATATAATTGATTTACGCACAGTTCTATATTTAAATGAAGGCTGGAAGCCCAATCGGGAAAACACTTGCCTTGCATTCGAATGGTCCCAAGTTCGAGCATGGGCATCGCCAACCTCTAAACGGCAGACAAAAAGTCCGACGGATAAATACTCCGTGTGGAGAGAATTCACGTTAAATATGCTTAAAAGTACCGACGCTGCTCACGATGTATCTCCTAAAAAGTTGGGTTCTACACAGGCGTCGGCGTTCAACAGGGTTGTGCAAATAAAAGTGGCCCCAACGTGGAGATAAGAATACGACAGAAATATTGCCAAGTTGAAAACCAATACAAAAACAGGTTTGCTAACTGAAGCTATGGATCGCTTCGATATTAAGCCCAAGCAAACGCTTGGCGACTTATTTGCCGGCAACTACGCTATGGTTTGAGAAGCTAGTTGAAATGAAATATAAACAAGGTTTGTAGAATTGATCAAAAAAATTTCCCACTGGTGATCCCACGTAGCCGTAATGCAACGAAAATTTAACCTAACCCTCTAAGACGGAATTAGACAATGAACAAATTTATGTTCTATGAAATTTAACTATTAGTCATTTCACAGCTCTTTGATGTAGTGGAGTATAAACGCTTTTTTGTAATTATTTTTCTTGCTCTGAGGAATTTTGTAGTTAATGACTGGAACGGAAGAGATGAACGCATTTCTATCGTTAAATAAGTTTTGGAGGACCGGTCGGTAATTCGCTTGCCTTGCATACAAAAGGTCCCAGGTTCCGAAATAAATGCTGAATATAAACAGCCATTCCCGTACAGCCAAAAAGTCCGAAGAATAATGGCCCGTGTAAAAGGAGTGCACGTTAACTATGCTCCTACAGTCCCTGGATAAATTATTAGACGCACTGTATTTTTTTAGTAATGATGAAAACATACCAAAGAATGCCATATCATTAAAAAATATGTCGATATATGTATTACGTACACTCTTAAAACAAACGAGCGGTTTTAACTCAGTCTGAGTTAATTTCCACTCCTTTCCGTGCCGAAAATGCACTTCCCCTATAGGAGTGGATTTCACTCTTTTTGCGGAGTGGATAAAGGAAATGAAAGAAAACAATCTACGTCCTACACTCTTAAAACGAGCGGTTTTAACTCAGTCTGAGTTAATTTCCAATCCTTTCCGGTGCCGAAAATGCCCTTCCCCTATAGGAGTGGATTTCACTCTTTTGTTTTAAGAGTGTATAGCATATAGAAATTTATATTCAATAGCTAATTAAGTTTAGGAACACAAATGTCCTTCTAAAGGTAGTTTGTTCATCATTGATTGATACATGAAATCTTGCAGTGCGTCTAATAATTTGTCCAGGGACTGTAAGTCAAAACGCTGCATACGATGTCTCTCTTAGAAGTTGCGTTGGATTACTATACATGTGTCAGCCCCTCACTTGATTGTAGTTTTTAATTACTATACCCGTCTCCAATAGCCCTCGTGTAGTTCCAATGCGACGATAATTCCACTCTATCGGTAAGTATAAAGAAACTAAATAGCGATCAACCACAATCCGTTCGTCACCTCAACCCTAAACCGCTTATTATTTCCTTCAAATTCTTAAGAATCTTGGCGAACCCAAGATACCCTATTTTTTCAGCGCCAGACAAAAAAAAAACACGAAAAATACCAAAAGGACCTAGTCTAAAGTTCCGAAACATCCGAACGTCTAATTGCCCAATTTCCCCAAAGAGCACGATTCGATGCTTAGAAAAAAAAAGGGACAATAGGGAGAAAATACTCTTATTTCTTTCTTTTGAAGAAACTGTATTATAGGGGTTCTAAATAGAAAACGACTGTCTAAATTTCCTGTGGCTTTCTTAACAATTTAAGCTTTTTAACGGTCAATAAATAAAAAAAATATTTTTTCAGTTGTTTATTTCAGTTTATTTTAGATTGCAACAGTTTTTACCTTTAAGAGTAAATTTGTTTAAAGCTTATTTCTAAGTACTTTCTAAACCACTAAAATCTAAAATAATAAAAGATTCTGTTTGTCTGTGGATCGTAAAAGACCTACTTATACTGCCCTAAGAAATTCGAAATTTTTAAGATAGATTCCCTTTAATACCAACGTGTGCACCTGAGGCTTAGTTTTTTCATATTTGTTCCATTTTTAGAGAAAATTCGAATTTTCTGAAAAAAATACACCACTTTCGCTCAAATCTGATCATTTTTTCCCTTTCTTGTTGCCATTCGACAGAAGAAATTAAAATGAACACAACAATTAATTAAAATTGAAATTGCTTTTATTTTCTTGCCATTACCTTCAGAAACTAAATTAATGATTTGAAAAATAATTGAACGTGCCAATGAGCTAATATATTTTTTATAAAAAAACCCAGAATGGAGGTTTTGACGTGAAATAACATTGTTATACAATTATTCTTAATTGTGAATGTATCAGGAAAATTGCGATGACTGTAAGTTCATATTGAGGAAGATTTTTTTTTAGATATGAGGATGTGCAATTGATAGTGATGTATTTTTATTTTGGAATTTTAAAGCATTATAAGTAACGGGATTTTATTCTTTATAATGAACGGGAACAAAGGCAAAGCTTATTATCCTATAGCAAATTAAATGACACATATACTTAGATCGAATTGATATTCTTTTAGTCCGTGCGAAGAACGGGTATTTATTTGCTAGTTTTTAATAAAATACATAAAATCTATTAAAAATGTTTAAAGGTGTTTTTTTTTTGGCCGAAACTGTATTATAGAGGTTCTAAATAGAAAACAACTGTCTAAATTTCCTGTGGCTTTCTTAACAATAACTGAAGAATTTAAGGCCTTTTATACGGTCAACACATAATAAAGATTAATATTTTTGTTTTCAAGTAGTGCAATGTAACACATAAAAACTTTCGTTAAAAATGAAAAATTTAATCAACGTTAAAATAAACTTTTAAAACTATGTTTTATTTTACGACGAGTGAAATAATGAAGTTTTTAAAAAGACAAATAATATTTTTTTAATTGCTGAAAAAATCTCTAATTACCCCGGTTTACAAAAGTAATTTTGGTTTATTTTGCATAATTTATACAATAAATATTTAAAATTATTAATTTAAGGAAGTTCAGGTTCTATAATCCCTCGAAAGAAGTGAAAACTATAGTTTGGAAAATAGCATTGAAGAATTGGTTATGATACTTATTTATTTTTGTACAACATGGCATGTATTCTGTCAGTTTCTCGGCTAAATTTTTCTAAACTTTAGATAAAGTATAAGAGGGCTGGGAAGCCTAGTAGGTAAGGTGCTTCCTTGCAAGTCCCAGATTCGGGCCCAGGCAATAACAAAAAAAAATACTACCGACCAAAACGGTAAAACCCTTAACCTTAAAAATTGCGTTTGGTGCCTACTCAGGTGTCGACTCGTCACTTGACCGTGGTTCTAAATTACCAGTACGCTGTCCATCGCCCTCGTGTAGTTCTAGTGCGACGACAACCCAACCTAACCTGAACCGAACAACGCATACGGCAAAAAAGCTTGAACTTTATTCCTCATCCATATTTTCTCCCGATATTTTTTCCTCCGCTTATCCTGAGTGCAATCTTTGAGTTAAGTGTCACACTCCAGATGGCGATAAGCCGCCAAGTCCTTCGCCAAGTGTATTTCCACTTCACTTAGAAAGATAACGAATCCATATGAATAGCGAAATGTAGAAAGGGTCAAGTTGGAGAGTTTCCTTCTAAGGTTCTTAATTTCGATATTTTAGTGAAGGAAGAAGTGTGTGCGGAAACCTTCCTATATAATTTGCGTATTACGTTATGTGCGTGCGTGCGCGTTACGTTTGTTATTTGCGTAATCTTTTTTTGCGTTTAACAATTGATATGGAGGAGGGAGTAAGGTGCAGATGCTGTCCAATCAGAATCCAGTGTTAAAACCATAGAGATGGTAAAACCGTGCGCTATCGCCCACTATCGGGCGATAGCGCACTGTTTTACTATCTCTATGGTTAAAACCGGGCTGTGAATGTAGAAGTTCATCGCTTTTACAACAGGCCCAAATGTCAGCATGGCAAATCAGTTGGAACTATTTTATACATGCAACCTAGGTGGAAGGATACATAAGTAAAGGCCCAGTAACCCCATTTTGTGAGGGCATAAAAAGGGTTTTCTTGTAAATATTAGTCGTGATTTCGAAGTATTTGGCAATAGAATTTTCGACATCTTTAACTAGGATACTTTTCTTTAAGCTTTTTTTCCTACATGTTTTCATGATAGTTTAATTTTATGTAATAATATAACACACCTAATAAGAAAATTAATTATTTTATTATTATTATTGTCAATTTTTAAAGACATTTTTGTCTCTCGAGCTGGTGCTAAGTTGCCAACCGACGCTTGCTGATATCCTTTATTTTGGGTTTGTGCCTGTATCCCATTTTTCCGCGAGGTTTAAATGAGATTTCCTCTCCTACTCTTACCTCAGTTATATGTTTTGGGCCAATCACATCAATTAAGAGGGATTGTCAGTCCCATAGAACTAATACATTAGTTTTGGAATCACAACTTCCGCAGAAGTATTGCTTTGCCATGGTGGCGCTTTTTCCCCAGGTATGGGAACATCGAAATGAAACAAATTTGAAACGAAAATGTTATCTAGTTATTTAATAATATGTATATTTGAAATTTTAAAATGCCAAAAATATGCAGCAGATGGCTCGATTTTAATACTTTATCAATTAATAATTAAATAAACAGATGTTATTTTCTTTTCAATCGTGTTTAAAGGGATGTTATGATGAATCCCATACCTGGTGAAAATGGGCTAACATGGCACGGCAATTCTTTTTGCAAAAGTTGTGCTTTCAAAACAAATGCATTAGCTCTATGGGACTGCCAGTCCCTCTTAAACGGCTTCACTTTATCTCCCACCGAACACCCAATCTTACTCCCACCATCCCTCTATAAATCCTTTCTTTTTGTGTAAATATCAAGCATTTGGAGGGAGCCAAAAGCAATTATCGCAGCATTTGAGATTATCTATCCCTCGTCCCGTGTAATTGAGTTTCTGCTTATATTATTGGACTGCATTCATAATTAATGATGAATGCTGACCTTTTAGCACCTTAATGATTTATTGATTTCGAGGTATTAGCCGGGGTTTCGTCATAATTAATATTAACCCCCACTGTTTGGTATTTGGATGGAGGACAAATTGCAATTTTATTGGTTTTCAGCAACGATCTATAATTTGTGCTGGATGGACTGCTTAGTGTTAAGAAAACGCAACCGATGCCAGATACCTGGAGACATTTATTAGGCGTCTTTTCCAGGTTTGGAGCTTGTTTTGGGGCTAATTTTTTAACGATTAATCAACGCTCACTCCCATTACTATTTAGCGATAAAAGTTTTAAACGTGTTATTTACTGAATTATTACCCCGAATGATGTAATTTCTTGTAATTGCTCAAAAACGTCCGCCATTTTGCTGGAGGCGACTGGTTGCACAAATTGAGATCCGTTTTTTCTTGAGATATTTCCAGTTCTAATTACTTTGATGTTTTCCGCTAATCTTATTGGATATTTGGGTTTTCATGCAGGCTCTCATAATTAATGGTCTATTGATTAAGTGATTTTAAAGTACCAGTCGGGGTTTCGTCACAATTACTATTACCCCCCTTTGTATTTTGATAGAGGACACATTTCAATTACATGGTTTTTTTAAGTAGCAATGTATCTATTCGTTCGATAACTATTTGTACAAGTTATATTTTGATATATTTACGGTAGAATTATTAACGTTGTGAAGTGTATACTAGTTTCAACTCAATAAATTGTAGACGTGGCAAAAAAAGAAATTCATTATATAGTGCACGACTATATCTTTATTATCAAACGCTGATAAAATTATATATTTTTCCTTTTTTTTTCAAATAACTATAATATTCAGTAACTATCAACAAACTTTGCGCACGGTACATAAAAAAACGAAGTTGATTCTTAGAATTTTTTTACACAACTTTTGCAATAAGAATCAACGTTTATTTTTTCATGTGTCTTCTGAATAATACAGAAATTAATGAACACAAATGAATAAAAAAATTTATGATATCGTGCAAAAAAACCTAACTTTTTCAAATCAATAATCATGGCAAAAGTGATGCTTTTAACGAAATCGTGTTTCAAAGTTACTTTTACGCACTAGTGCGACAAAGTAAATAAGAGCATCTGATTGGTGTAAAAAATTTTATTTGAGCGTGATATTTTATTCGGCGGCTTTGTGATTGGTGTAAAATTCTTTATTGGAACGTGGTTCTTTATTTGGCGTCTTAAATCCAATACCAATCTAAGAAATACTTTTTGTACGTGATTTTAAAATAATCATTAATATAAATAATCACACCTACGCTTCGTATGCTTTTTTTGGACTTATCGGGAAGAAGATTTAAAGTAGCATCGTTAGATGCCTTTTCTATATCATCTGGAAGTTCATAATTATCGCATTTCTAATTTAAAATCCATATTTAACAGCACCAACGTTTTCGGTTTTTTTTCTTCAAAAGAGAATTTACTTTTTGCCTGGTTAATTTTCAATGCCAATTTAATAAATACTTTTTTTGCACGTTATTATAAAAAAAATAGTGTATGACAACACGTTGAAAATAGCCTTTTTTAAACTCGTGAATTTATTTCACTCGCTCGTAAAATAATTTATTCAACTCGTTTAAAAAAAAGCCTTACTTTTCACACTAGTTGCATAAATAACTATTAATTTTACTCTTTTCAGTAAATTTATATAAAAAATATACCACATTTTGCATTGTTTTAAATGTTTTATTTTCAGCCAAATGTATTCAAAAGTCAGCTAGCTTTATATTTCATTGTTATCTTCATATCCTTTCGAGACCCAAGTAAAATCGTACACATGCATTTTTAATTGAATAATATTTTTCAGTCGAATATATATTTGAAGTTTGTTTCGCAAGAGAATGTCAAAAAGGGAACGTTTAATCACACACTTTACATGGATGTCGAGGTCTTAAGCATTAAAAAAATGCACATTTTTTGTGTGCTATGGATGCACATACATGGTTTATCAATTTTTTCTTGCAATTAAGGGGACACAGTACCTCAAAAATGGCAAACATTGCGATTTTTTTTTATTTGCTAACATTAAAGTTTTAAATCTTATAAATAAGTCTACCAAGTTTTAAAAGTCTAGCTATGTTTAAAAAAAAAGTTATTCCACTTTTTATGAGGAAAGGTAGGATAAGAATGCAAACGAATGAAAACTTTAAATGTGTTTTTCTCGGTGTTCATTTTTCCTTGATGACAAGATTTTCAAAACGCTAAGGCTTTTTTACCTATTGATAAAAGTCTAACGAATTTTGTATGCAGTCTGTCAAATATGTTAAAATTAAGAATTGATATTAAAATTGTTTTCAAAAGTAATACTTTTTTTATAAAAAAAAATACTAAAGTCGAAATTTTTCAAATATGCTAAAATAATTTGGGATTTTCTAAAATATTTTTTATAAAACAACTACTGAAGATAAATCAAATTTGGATATCAATTCTTAAGTAAAACAGTTTAAAGTACACGAGAAAAAAAATTGGGTTAAAATATTTTTATTTAAAAAGCCTTAGCATTTAAAAAAAGTTCCAAAAAATTAAATAATTTTAAACTTTTATTGTCATATATTGTTTTTAAATACGGATTGAAGTAATAAAACATCAATTTTATAGTGAATATGTCAAAATTAAAGATTTTTTTTAAAGTGGTACCGTGTCTCCTTAGATACCGAAAATAATTTTTAACAAGACCTTCAAAATCATCATCGGCCCTTTTTCTGCGTCATGTTTTATCTTTAAAATCATATATGCAATTATAGGCCTAAAAGAATTTCACCTGTGCAATCAACCACTTCAGTTCTTAGAGGCTTAACGTTAATTCTGTAGTAAACAGGAAAGTAAAACACAGCATCTATTTTAATGGATACTGGGTCTCTCAGCAGGATATAAATTCATTTTGTTAAACATCATCACGAGGAACATCTAACCAGGCAATTCATTTAGAACTGCACTTTGTTTCACACCATTTTTCATTATATTTCACCATTTTTCAAATTGTTGAAACACCGTTAGCTCTTTGTTGATCATTAGCAAACATTCCAAGCTTATTCATAAACCCCCCAAGTTGTAGATTTTGGAACATTTTCCCCACAACGAACATTAGTCTAGCGGTCGAAACAAAACGAAATACCCTTTGCCGATGCATTGCATTGAAATGATGGTAACTGGTATTTTCGTGAGAAATTGCCTGGAATACACTGTAAAACAAATTTCCGTATTTTTACAGTGTAGTGTTACACTGTAAAACAAGTGTAACACTACACTACTTTCAATCTCCACTCAATAAATGAATACGCATATTAAAGGTAATTATATACAAAGTAATTTAGATAACCTTAATATCTAAAAAGTTCTATGGCAACTACCATTTGCGTATGCTGAATTTTCTTGAAAACCTTTTTGTTGTTGCTAATGCCACTTGGGAAACCCAAGCTCTCCTTTCGCGGAGCGGGCAAGGATTAAGGCGAATGGGTGCGGTTCCTGAGGAGAGATGCCCGCGTAGAGAGACTACACGGTAGGAATCAGTCTTGGCATCGTGCTGACAGATGCTGCCATCTATCGCCACCTCCGCAATTTAGACATGTCCCTGAAGGGGAGGGAAATAGTCTCTAGGGACCTGTACCCGTGGGAAACTGCTCCATGACCGCCCACAGGACTTTCGTACCCACAGATTTAACGAGCACGTACTCCGCATATACTCGGTGGGTCTTCAGTGGTATCGGGACTCGATCGCGGGACCTTCCGATTCTGCTAGGCTATCCACGGCCCGAAAACCTTTTTATGGCATCCGACTGCTATGGAGAACTCGTGTACCGAATTCGAAGTACCGCATCTACTTACGTTTTTTTCAGAAATACCTTTTCATCAAAAAAAAAGTTATTTGACAGCTACCCTTTTGCGAATGCGCGATTTTCTCAAAAACCTTGTGGTGACGTTCGACAGGTACTACAATAGGATACTCGGCACTCTTTGGTACTCCGTGTACCACATTTAGTAGTTCTTTTAGTTCGAGCTGTAGAGTGGTTTCAGACAGTCTGACAGACATACCACTTTTTGAAACCTACTTTATCGGAATCAGCACCCTCCAAAAGTGTAGAAAACACAAAATCTCCATTACAGACTCCCATCTCAATGTTTTCAGTACCTTATATTTCATATTATATAATTAAAAGTGAGAAAACAACTTTTTTAGAATCAGCACCCTCTAAAACGTGTAGAAAACACAAAATCTTCGTTTTGGATTTTCGACCCCATCGCAATACTTGCATTGCCTTATATATCATATTATGTCATTTTAAGAGGGACTGCCAGTCCCGTAGAGCTAATGCATTAGATTTGGAATCACAACTTCCCCTGAAGTATTGCTTTGCCATGTTAGCCTTTTTCCCCCAGGTATGGGAATCACCATAACATCAAAATGAAACAAATTTGAAACGAAAATGTTATCTAGTTATTTAATTATATATATTTGAAGTTTTAAAATGCCAGAAATTTACACCAGATGCCGACACTATTTTAAAACTTTATCAATTAATAATTAAATAACCGGATGTTATTTTCTTTTAAATTTTATTTTAAATTGATGGTATGATGATTCTCATACCTGGTGTCAATGGGATAACATGGCAAAGTAATTATTTTACAAAAGTTGTGATTTCAAAACTAATGCATTAGCTCTATATGACTGACAGTCCCCCTTAAGTAGAAAGCCGTTACTCTTTGCAGACTTACGAGGATCTAAAACCCGTTTTCTTATAATATTTTCTTTAAGGGGACAGGGAACATATAGTTGGTTCAAAATATCAAATTTTCGTTTTAACTTCCAATCACTAAAATGAATATTTACGAAAATTTTTATATAATACGCATCTGAATATGGGGTTGGAATTTGTTGTTGTTTCTAATGCCACTCGGTAACCGAGCCCGGAGTAGAGAACTACCCGATTTTAAGGCGAAGTGGGGCGGCTTCCGTTTTTATTGAGCGCCACAAGGGAGGAAGTCCGACTTTTGCTCGTCAGCATGACATCCGTTTTACAGGAAGGTTCTTTTTCACACATCCATTCTCACATCGGAATTTTGATCCAGATCAAAGGCCGATAACCCCCTGATCTGGTACCCCCAGAGGTATTAATTTGGTATGGGAACATGGAGGACTTTGTGACCACGACATATTTAACGTGCCCCAGCCACCATTAGCAACACGGCGGTCTTTAGTCGAATACAAGCGTCGACCCAGCAACCATCATAATTGCGAGCACCGCCGAGGACAGAACCCACAACCCTTTCGATGCCAGCACGACGCTTCACACGACCGAGCTACCGCGGCTTGGAATTTCCAAATTTGGTAGTTAATTTCAATATAAATTTGTTTCCAGCTTCATATGTTATTATTTTAAAATACCGATTTTTAGCTTTTGGGTACACTTTCCACAACAACTACTGCGTGTATCTGAAAATAATGTTTTATAGAAATAAAAAAAAATCCAGTCAAAGCAAAGAACCCTAATTTTGACGATAAAACAATCATGATTTAAAGTTATTGACCTTAATAGAAATTTTTACACATTTCTTAAATCAGAAAAATCGTCTTATTTTTACTCACTTAATATATTTTTGGAATATTTTTGGTTCACAGTGTTAAATAGATATGTATACAACATCACAGAAAATTTCAACCCTTCTATTAACATAGGAAAAGAAAAAAAGTATACCTTAAGGTTTAAAATTGGTGTTTTGGAATAGCGACATTTAAAGCTGGCAACAAAGTTATATTGAAATTAACTACCAAATTGGCAAAACCCAGCTCCATATCCAAATGTGGATCATAGAAGTTCTTTCGTAAAGGCCGATTCAGTAACCAAAGTTTAAATAAAAATTCGATATTTTGAGTGGTCTTGTTCCCTGTTACTTTAACCGTTTCTCAAATTCGTTTACAGTTTAAAACAGTTTTCGACCAAACGTCCTATTAGCAGATGTTAACGTCAAATATTACTTACTTTAGCGTCAATCCGTCAAGAGATTCGGTGGCCTAGTTGTATGACGGTTCGTTTGTAACTTAAAGATTGAGGGTTCAAATCACGCGAAACCATTTCTTCTCTATTTTAAAAAGTAAGATAATTTAAAGGTTAGCCAATGTATTTTAACTGGAATTTACCTTATTACCACAAAGTTTCCGTATTTTTACAATTTCTCAGCTGCCTATTCAGAACCATATACTTGTCGGGATTTCTTTTTTGTGTGCAGTGTACATATTCTCAAAAGATATATAATTTGTTGTATAAAGGGTTAAATTAAGTTTTAATTATTTCTTTAAAAACAAGATAACTAAATTAAAAGTTATAGGGAGAATTTACTTTACCTTTATAGACTTTTTAATGTGCTAAATCCATAGATATCATAATTAAAAGTAAACTTCCATTTTTAACAAGGGAAAATATCTTATTTTCGGAATCAATATTTAATAACAAATATCTTTATTAAAAGCAAACGATTTAATTATAAAAGGTAAAAAAATAATATATTCTAAATTAGAAATTTGAAAATGTTTACATTTCGACAATAGCGATTTTGAATGTTGTACATTTCTTGCATTTAACTTTACCTTTTCAATGTTTGAAATCGTTTAATTAAAAAAAATCTCAAAAATGAGTAGTCATAAAAGTAAGACTTCTTCAAAAATAGTTGAACAAAATTACACAGTTACATACATTTTTGAAAGTGCAAAGTTTCATAAAGAAATCCTTACATCTTGAACCAAAGTTACCCGCATTCATCGGCAAAATTTTCCCATTGACCAATAATTAAATATAGCATAAAAAGTATTCAACTTAGATTAAAACAAATGGTATATTATTCATCTCCACACACATAAATAAAAGAATAGTATAGAGTGTTTTATTTAGCTATTTTCAATATTTTTTTAGGTGTTTCAGACAAAAGTTGGAAGAAACATATTTTTGTCATTAAATACTCGTAAAAATACAAACGTCATTTGTAGTATTGCCAATTTAGAATTTTTTAAAACATGAAATAAAAGGCAATGTTTTCACCTTTCCAAAAATGTAAAACAATTTAATGTGGGATAATTTTATGCCGAGAAATTAAGAAACAAATCTATTATCGACGCGTGGACCAAAGTTACCCTCCATGGCCAAAGATACCCGCTTTGACGGTACTTAGAAGTACCGTCAGTAGATACAGGGTTAATGGGTATTTCTCATTTGTTCAATGAGTTTTTCTTTTGTGAAACCAACATGGCTGAACGAGTTTCAACAAGTTTCTGGAAAACAAGTTTTCCAGAAACTTGTTTTCGTCAGAAAACAGTATGGCGGTAAAAATTAAAAGCATCCAACTCTGCTTTCAATTAGTGACTTCTGGGATCTGATATATGGTTTGGGTTCTTAATTCAATCAAAGCGTTCGTAAATACCTAGTAAAAGTAGGCAATGTGTGTTCTGTCTGTATAAGATTGTTCCATGGTTAACTTTAGTTGTTGCTATTGAATGATACGGGAGCCGGAAACGAAATAAATTTTTATGTTTTCTTAAGCTTCTGTTCGTGTTTTAATAATACAGAAAGTAAATTGTGTTGTGTTTTAAATAAACGAGCAAATATATACTTATTTTATTGTCTTCGCCTCCAAAAACCACCCTTTTAAAAAGTACTTCACTACAAATGTAAATTAAAGAGTAAAAACAGTGTTTGAAAAATAATCTTAATATATATGGAGGTACATTTATATTTAAAAATCGATGATTAATCTAATTTTACTTTAAAAAAAATATTAACCAATGTAAACATTTTAAATTGTTATTTTCCAATGAAAATTATTTTTTATATCAAAAATAACGTGGGTAATGATTTTAAAAATATTTTTTTAATGTGCGCTAAAACATTAGGATTTCTATACAGATACAAGTAGTATGTTTGTAACAGAATCTGTCACTTAACCCGCTTCCATACAACAGTTGCGTTTAACAGGTAAAAAGGCGCCTAACACAGCATTAATTCTATATTAAACATTTGCATGCTAAATTTGGCTAGTTTTATTTTATTTCGAAAATTCAATAATTATTACTTATCGTTTGCAAAAATTAATTTATACTTCAAAGAATAAATATGTAATATTCCTCGCTTTTAAATAGAATGAAAACATTTCATATCAACGTACAAAGAATCTCGTAGTGAAATATATTTGACGTCATCTGAAACTGATCGATGTCGCAAAAATAAATTTATTTTAATTTATTGTCTAAAGAATCAAAGTTTCTCGAGCAATTGTTGCGAATGGCAATGGTGATTTAATTCTAATAAAAATGGCTTCCTATGCTTTTTAAATGAGCATTGAATTTTGCATTTTTTTAAATAATTGAAGTACTTCGAATTCGAATTCTTCTCTAAAATTTTCAATGTATTCTATTTTCGACGCGCTGAATTTTTTGACGTATCGCACTTTTCCGTAGCATTTGTAGTTTGGACTATGAAAGTGGGTGACGGACAGACGGACTGAACGATTATAATACCTTCCACTTTTTACGTTATAAACGTAGTGTGGAAGCTAAAACTGATTTTAATATTTCTTCATTATACATGGATTTCCAAACTTACCACTTTGTCTTACATACAAAACGAATAATTAAACTTCCGCAGCAAATCTTATTACAATCTAGTTTAATGTGAGAAATTAAACTTGCCCTAGTAGTTAAGCTGAATCAATAGTTAACCGTAGTTACTATTTACTACGGTAATGGTAACCGTAAACTAATTAAAATCCGAATAACGTTGTTGCGAATTAAATGTGCAGAATTCTGCCTTTATCCTTTAAATGCTTCTTTGCTAATGTTAAATAATTTAGAATAATCTAGAAGAGTTTCTTAGATATACTTATTATTATACTGTAGCAATTGCTGGATTTAATGATTTAATTTAAGTCTAATACGTGTGTCGCAAAGAGTAAATAAAGGTATTTTAATGCCGTATTTAAGGTTAATAAACTATTTTTCCATGTAGTTAAATAGTTATCAATAATATATATATAACATTTAATATACATGACATTAAATTTTTGGTATTAATTTTATGACACAAAAAAATAAAGCTTATATATATAAAAAAAGATTTCTGTAATTTGTTAAAGGTTAAAATTATATTTGAACAAGTAATTCTAAAAGAATTACAATCAATAACTTTCCCCTTACTTTGATATTCACTGAAATTCTTATAGAAAAACAAGTTACACTCTTAAAACAAACGAGCGGTTTTAACTCAGTCTGAGTTAATTTCCACTCCTTTCCGTGCCGAAAATGCACTTCTCCTATAGAAGTGAATTTCACTCTTTTTCGGAGTGGGTAAAAGAAATAAGAGAAAACAAATCTGCGTCCTACACTCTTAAAACGAGCGATTTTAACTCAGTCTGAGTTAATTTCCACTCCTTTCCGGTGCCGAAAATGCACTTCTCCTATAGGAGTGAATTTCACTCTTTTGTTTTAAGAGTGTAGGTGTAACAGTAACGTTTACCTAGAAACGCTTCCACACAAGTTTTACAAGTCTTAGTAAAAGAAAATCTCACAACACAGCATTTAGTTGTAATTTAAACTATTTTAACTGTCTTGGTCAGAACAATTGCTTAGTAAATATTTTTTATACCTTTTGTTTTACTACTTTCTTAATGAACAAAAAATGAACCATAAAATACATTGCTATATATTTCGAGGGACGTCATTTGAAAATGATTTATAACATATTTTTAATTCCATTTTACTCCAAATCAGTTTTCATTTTTAATCTTGTCTTATTTTTAAACTTCAAAAAATAATAAATTATCAAATAAGAAAAAAAATAATTATTATGAGGGCATGGATATTAAAATTGAAAAGTTTTCTCATGGGAAAAAATAGAAATTCTTCGTCGATAATCTCAAACATTTGCTTTTATGAATTATTCCGATTTTTTGCTTTTACTTTCATTTTAAGCTTATATTTCATGACTGATATTCTAACGAAAGGAAAACTAGTATAAATTATTATGGAAACACTTAAAAAAAAAATTTAGATATTATAACTCGTACGTTATACTATACGTTAGATACTAACGTTAGCTTGTTTTTTGGTGTCTTATCTTAATAGGTACTTAACCTTTTGGTCACAAATCTATGATTGATTAAAAAATTTTGAGTCTCTTTTGGAATAAAAAAGGATTTTTATGTTTTTCATTTAATTAATCGGTAAATATACTGAACTGTAAAGCCTGAGAAAATGCTTATTAAATCTAAACGAAGTCTTAAAAATGTGCTAGTTTTCAATTTTATTACATACTGGGAGTGTCTTGATTTAAAATAAATAAAGGAGTTTCTAGGCGTTATAAAAATCCTGGAGTTTCCCCAAAAGATAGAATTTCCCCACCTTGATAGAGTTTGGTATAGATACAGTAAAGAACTGAATCGACTACAAATGTTCCTTTTGTATTTCTTTTCCAACTCCTTTGTTTCCTCATCAGAACTTTGTTAGCAAATATAATAACTTTGAGCCAAAGCAAAAATTGTTTTAGCAGCAATTTTATTTATAACGTTATACTATACGTTAGATTAAATATTTTTATTTACATTTTAAGATAGTTTGAAACCAACTTCCCTTCCCCCCATTTTGATATTTTTGCGCATTGTTTAAAGCAGTCGTATTTCACAGAACATGTGTCATACATATCTTTTCCTACGAGAAGCTAGGGGCTGGGGAGCCCAGTCGGTTAGGCACTCGCCTAGCATGCGAAAGGTCCCAGGTTCGGGTCCGGGCATCGCCAAAATAACTGCCGACCTATAAACGGCCCGTGCAGCCCAAAATGTCCGACGAAAAATACCCCGTGTAAGGGAGTGCACGTTAAAAATCCTTCAAAGTCCTAACGCTGCGTACGATGTCACCCTTAACGGTTGCGTTGGGTGCCAATTCAGGTGTCGGCTCGTCACTTGACTGAGGTTCTAAAATACGACGCCCGTCGCCAATAGTCCTCGTGTAGCTCTAGTGCGACGATAATTCAAAACCTAACCTAACCTAACCTACGAGAAGCTCATATTGTGTGGCGTATATAAATATTGATATATCTCTATTTATATTAGTGATCGTTGTGGGCGTAATATAAAATAATAAGAGATACAATGAATTTTTTAACTTCTTAACTTTAAGGAATCGTATACAATATTTTATAACCGGTGTATAGTGCACCAAATTATTCACTATATTCCTTGAGTTGGTTGGTAGACATATATTTTCAGGCTTGCGTGCTTGGTCACAACGACCAATTTATAAACCATCGTCAAGAAGGACGGATCCGACATACACACACATATGACAGATGCTGTCATCTATCGCCACCGCCACAATTTAGACATGTCCCTGAAGGGGAGGGAAATAGTCTCCAGGGACCTGTACCCGTGGGAAACTGCGCCAGGACCGCCCACAGGACTTTCGGACCCAACAGATTTAACAAGCACGTACTCCGCATATACTCGACAAACACAAACATCCATGCCTTATCGGGATTCGAACCCGAACCCAGAGGCTCCAACGGCTAGCTCCCTAACCGTTGCGCCACCGAGTTGGCTCCTGGAGTTATCTCTTATGACAATTAAAAAAAGAGTCGCTTCCTTATCGCAGAATGCTTACTTAACACACCTTAACTGTTCATGATGACTCAG
This sequence comes from Oedothorax gibbosus, assembly GCA_019343175.1. Taxonomy (NCBI): domain Eukaryota; kingdom Metazoa; phylum Arthropoda; class Arachnida; order Araneae; family Linyphiidae; genus Oedothorax; species Oedothorax gibbosus. The sequence continues at coordinate 788,950 of JAFNEN010000241.1, forward strand.
CAAAGTAAAAATAATCCTATGATTTATTACCGCCATTAGGAGAAGACTAACACCTAAAAGATTTTGCTGTGTAAATCTATTATTAATCAGTAAATACTATTCTGTTTTTTTGTAATTAGTACTCTTATCTAAAAAGCCTTTTAAAATTTACTGTTGAAAATTTTTTTTTTTACAAGACCCCAAAATCGTTCTTACAAATTAATAACCGAAGCAATTGTACAACTTCCAATTAAAGGTTGTATAGTGATTTCAGACTCTTTTCTATCCAACTATTTCTGTTCTTAAATTTTTTTTTATAATTGCGTGAAAAAAATCCGATTTTTACACTATAATTTTAATATCAGACGCGTGCGAAAAGTTATACTTTTTAGAAATAGTGATAAAAAAATTACTTTTTTTCACCCAAAAGCAGTGAAAAAAAGTACTTTTTTTCACTCTTTTCATAAGATGCCAACATTTCAAGTAAATTTTCTATTTCATAGTATTCATAAAATCCAGAAATTTATTGATCTGCTTTATTTATAAATATTATGCGCGTGAATGTTATTTTTGAATCAGTATCCATGTTCAAATGTTTGACTTTAAACTTAAAAATAAGTTTGCCTTTTGTATAGTTCCAGAGATTTATCGATGTCGATCTTCTTTACGTTAAAAAGTAGCACGTAAATTATTTTTGAACCAATGAGATTTGATTTTTTTCACGTAATTATAAGAAATAGTGTATGAAACACGTTTGAAAAGTAAACTTTTTAAAACACGTGTCATTATTTCACTCGCTCGTACCTCGCACGTGAAATAAAATCCACTAGTTTTAAAAAGTGTTACTTTTTACGTGAGTATATAACTATGTAAAATGGGTGCTCTTTAAAATATATAAAGATTATACACTGCTCAAAACAATTAGGGTTTAACCTTTTCACCCCCCAATGATTCCATTTGGAATCATCATCTTGCGATTTTTTTCTCACTTAGTTGAGCTCGAATTTATTTATCGTTAGATGGAAGAATCATGTCTTTTGAAGAATTAAATAATGCTTGTTTTAATTTAATGAAAAAATGGTAAAATAAAATTCACTCTCAAAAAACCTTTATGAAAAAAATTGACCCTAAATTCTTCGCGCTTGCATTCTTAAATGTTAAAAAATTGATTTTAACTTTTTTTTAAACAAATGAAGTTTTGAAAAAATTATTGTTATCAAAAGTTATATTGTTATCAATTATTCAAAAGTGATGATTCCAATTTTTCCCACCTTAAATCTTAGGTACAAAATTAAGATTTTTTCCCCTCATTTTACCATTTCATTCTGGATGCATAATGAATCTATTTCACAAATTTTAGATTTTTAGAATAAAAAATAAAAAGTTGGAACTGAAAGGGTCAACAAAAGTACGGAAAGTGCTACCCTAATTGATTTGAGCAGTGTCGATTTTTATATAGGATATAACTGAATCTCTTGGGTGTATCCACTGAACTGAAACTCTGGAAGGAGCATCGAAACACTAGCTAATAGGGTCGGTGAAGCCCGGCAACCCTGTAAGAGCAACCCAACTTTTGCCGCCAATCCTTACTTTACCTGTTAAAATAGGCATTTTAAACCAAGTTTTTCAATAATTTTTTAAACAGAAAATTGATACGTTATTGCTTTAGGAGGTTCTTTATATAATGAAGTTTCGGAAACTTGTACTTTTAAAAAATAGTATTGCAGGAACAATCTTTAAAACTTAAATTCCTTGGAGTACTATTCTTGGCGAGTGATTTTGACGATCCAATGCAAACTGTCAAGTCAAGTGTCAATTGCGATCGACGAATTCATGCAAAATGTGGCAGATATTCTCCCTAAAGCTGTCGCCAAGTGACCCAAAACTAGGCTTCACCAGTTTTTCATGAGATGCTCCTTCCAGAGTTTCAGTTCAGTTCAGTGGGTGTATCTTTTATAACTATGAAACAAAGAAGAAGAGTATCTTCTCTGGCTATAAACACTAGTCTCACTCTATTCACCAAGTGTTTAATCAACGCACCAAAACTTTAGATGATGTCTCAGAAAAGTAAAAATACTCTTTTGATGGATTGCCACCATTAAGAAAACGATCGTATTAACTACTTGAAGCATACCTAGGAAAAAAATTTATTCTCCACCACCTTAGACATAAAATATAAAAAAAAGTATAAATAACTATTCCATCACATAGTCATGAACAGATAAACTTGTGTTCGCTGAGTGGCTAAATAAAACAGATAACGCTCTTGCTTCCATGATACCTAATCAAGGTAGTGGGCGGAGCTTACCATCTCAAACCACCAATCACTCTCAAGACCAACAATGAATTCGCGGAAAAGCAGAATTAAACTACGTCAACCAAAGAGTTCTATAGTAGGGTAGAGGAACGACTCGTACTGAGCTGCCATCGGCAGCCATGGCTCACTACGGAGCCCGAATAGAGTGGCAAAAGTGCTAGTTAATTTATAATTTTGATACTGAGAAAGGAAGTACACCCAGGGCAAAGGCGGGAATCGAACCCGTACCTATTACAGCGCGCGGACTGCTAGCGTTATGGCCTGCGATCCAAACCACTCGGCCATCGGGCCCCACATGCCACCCTATATTGTCTCCGTGTTGGTCCATGGTGCTGTTACCAGGTTCAGTCTCTACCCTACTATAGAACTCTTTGACGTCAACTTAAACATAACAGTTGCGCAAAAAAAAAAATCGTAATGAAAATATAAAAATATAATCCAGAAAAGTATCAATGTCGCTAACGTTCACTAACGAATACAAATTTACAGACAAAAAAAAATAACGTTTCAATATGGTTGTAAAATTGTTGCTTTTCACCATTTACAACGGAAGCAAGTAACTCACTTTCACCGATTTGGCACAAAACGGAACTTAAATCAACCTCGTGAGACTTAGAAGCCCAGTCAGCAAGATGCTTGTCTAACATGCGAAAGGTCCCATGTTCTGGCTCGGGCATTGCGAAAATAATAAACGGTCTGTGTAGCCAAAACGTCCGACGAATTATACCCCATATATAGAGTGAGTGCACGTTAAAGACTTACTTGCCGACGCCCCGTAAGATGACTTTCTTAAAAAGTCTCGGGAGTATATAACTTTGTAAAGTGGGTGCATCTTAATATATATATAAGGTTTATACACACATTTTTAAAAGACTTAACTTAATCTCTTGAGTGTATCTTTCATAACTGTAAAACCAAGAAAAATTGTATCTTTTATGGCTCTAAAAAGTCTCACTCTCTTCACCAAGTGTTGAATCAACACACCAAAATTTTAGATGATGTCTAAGAAAAGTATAAAAATTCTCTTTGGATGGATTGTCACCATTAAGAAAACGATCTTATTAACTACTTGCCACGTACCTTGGAAAATATCTTCACTCTCTACCTCGAGATAAAGTATAAAAAAAGGCATAAAGGACTATTCCATCATAGCCATGAACAGATAAACTTGTGTTCTCTGAGTGGCTAAATAAATCTGATAACGTTCTTACTTTCGTGATACCTAATCAATGTTGTGGGCGTAGCTTAACATGTCATACTACAAATCACCGAAACCAACAATGAAATCGCGGAAAAGCAGAATTGAACTATGCAAATACAAATACGAAAATTGTCGACCAACAACAGGCCAGAGGCCCAGCAAGGTTAGTCCAAAATAAATCTAATACATTACCAGTTTCCAATGACCGTCAAGTTTCTTCTTAAAATCTTATATTTTCTTCGAATGCACAACATAATCTGGTAAAGCATTCCACTCATTGACAACTCTATTGTAAAAATAATGTTTTCTTACCTCCTTTCTAAAGCTCGATTTATTCAATTTCTGATCATGACCTCTGGTCCGGCTATTTAAGGTAAAACCTAAGCCTTCCATGTCTCCCTGTTTTATGAACTTGAATAACTGTATTAAATCACCCCTAGCTCTCCTGTTTTCCAGGAAATACATGTTTAAAGATCTTAATCTGTTATCATAATCAATACCAGATAGACCCTTAATCATTTTTGTAGCCCTGTGCTGAACTTTTTCAAGCAACTATCTTTTCTGAGGAAGGGAGACCAAAACTGAACAGCATATTCCAGATGTGGCCTTACCAATCCCGTCAACTTAAACATAATAGTTGCACAAACAAATATTTTTCGCTATAAAAAAAAGAAAAGTATCAATGTCGCTAATGTTCTCTAACGAATATGTACTAATTTACAGAACAAAAAATAACGTTTCAATAGGGTTGAAAAACTTTGCTTTTCACCATTTTCAACAGAATAGTAACGCACTTTTACCGATTTAACGCTAAACGGAACTTCTATCAACGTCGTGGACCATAGAAGCTCAGTCGGTAAGGAGCTTGTCTAACATGCAAAAAGGTCCGGCTCGGGCATTTCTAAAATAACTGCTGACCTATAAATGTTGTGCTCAGCCAAAACGTTCGAAGAATTATACCCCGTGTAGCGGGAGTTGCAAGTTAGCAGTTATTTTGGCAATACCCCAGAGCACGAACCTTTAACTTTTCACATGCTAGTCAAACGCCTTGCCGTCTGGGCTTCTGAGTTTCACGACGTCGATAGTAGTTCCATTTTGAATTCCATACCGATGGTGTCTCGAAGACGCGTACGATATGTCTTTCTTAAAAACTTGCGTTGGATGATGTCTACTCAGGTTTCATCTCGTCACTTGACTGTGGTTCCTACGACGTTGTTAGTATAGCGTATAATAACCTTCATGTCCGTCTGATAATAGCCCGCAATCGGCGGTGTACGCTATAACACAATCGGGACATTAGACCTCACAGATTTGAAAAGCCCATCTTTCCCACAGTACTCGGACAACCCGTGTATAAGTCGAGTTTTTGTTATCAACACATACCCGTTTATATTAAAGTGGATTCCGTGTTTTAGAGGTACATTTGATTTAGGATTTATTTTTTGTGATACATGGCCAGGTTTTACAACATATTAAAGACATGTTTACATATTACAACCTAGGCTTACACAGTTAAAAATTTTGGTGCAAGATTGCATCGGAATCCTGGAGCTTCTTAGCTTCCACCAATATTTGTAACTTTAATTTGCCACTTTTGTGTCTCTTATGACCATAACAACAACTCTACTTCTGTAATCACCAAATGTTTACAAATACAGCAAACAAAGTTACCACAAAATTCGCAAATTGACGCTCCAAATATTGGTGGCATATGGAAAAATTTCAGAATTTTTGCGCATTATTGCACCAAACTTTTAAACACTTTACCCAGAATTCTAAGCCGGTGTCCAAAGAGTTCTATAGTAGGGTAGAGGAACGACTCGTACTGAGCTGCCATCGACAGCCATGGCTCTCTACGGAGCCCGAATAGAGTGGCAAAAGTGCTAGTTAATTTATAATTTTAATACTGAGAGAGGAAGTACACCCAGGGAAAAGGCAGGAATCGAACCCACACCTGTTACAGCGCGCGGACTGCTACGTTATGGCTTGCGATCCAAACCACTCGGCCATCGGGCCCCACATGCCACCCTATATTGTCTCCGTGTTGGTCCATGGTGCTATTGCCATGTTCAGTCTCTACCCTACTATAGAACTCTTTGCCAGTGTCCGAGTCCTGCAACAGAGAGTTCCACAACAGTTCCACTACGAAAACGACGACATCCCAAACTCTTATGAAATATACCAAAAAATGAGCTGCTACAGCACCCAAAACTGTCCTTCAACTGGCCTTGTGATTTAGAAACCAGTCCAAGTGTCGAGATCAACGCAATCTTATAGCAACATCGTACGTGGCTTGAGGATTGTAGACAATAACAGATATAACGTGCACTATTTCAATTTTATGAGTAGGATATTTTTGAACAACACTATCTGTTCATAGGAAAACTAAGGCAAGAAACTAAGAAACTTAGTAGAGAACCCCGGAAGTTATCCTCGGCAGCACCTTTAGCCACCGGGCCAGGGCGGCGTCTACAGTTGCGTTGTATAACAAAATGTTTATTGACTTTCAGAATATAACATTTGTCAATAAACATTTTGTCGAAACTCTTAAGTTAGATATTGAGTAATATATCGAACAAATATTTCAAATAAGTTGTACGCCAAATTTAAGACTCTCGTTTACTTACAACCAAGTCTTACCCGGGATTCAAAACCTATAAACGTCATTCATTTACGAAGAACTACGAAAGCAACGAAACCTTTGAAATATACCAAAAAATGAGCTGCTACTGCACCCAAAAACTGTCCTTTAAAATCCCTTCTGAAAAGGCATTTCATTTTTCATGTCATTCTGCGGAGAGGAAGCCGTTATCCCAGTCCGTTGACTTCGGCATTTACCGGCGGGACTGATAAATAGCTCCGTCCTCCGTAATTTTCCGTCCGCTGCCACAACAGAAGCTGCCCCGTCACCCCATATTTCATCGCCATTCACACAAGGACGGATAAGATGATTCTAGTCCGTGAGCAGCTGTTATGTGATGTTGCTTCTCTCTTTTAAACCTACTTTCTCCCACGTTAACATTCACGGAAATGAAGTCGCGGATATCTTAGCTAAAGAAGGCTGCTCTGCGATTTTTATGGTCTTGTTTTGTAATTTTATAATTAAATGGTATTTTTTCGTAGTGTTTTTCTCCTAAAACTGGTGGCAACACTGGCCTCATTGCCCTCTTATTCTGGTCTCCATGCGCACCCCGCCGTTAGCATTGGAGGTAACGTGATCTGCCAATCTAATACTTTAACTATGATATCTATGATTCTAATGCATTCAAACTGTACAATCCAAAGTCCCACCTTACCACCATTTTCCAATAAACAATGAAAAGTAAAACAGCGGCTTCATAAGTGATACTTATAAGTACCGTCAGTAAATAAAGGGTTAAAGAAACCCAACGAATCAGGTACTTTTAGCTAGAAACAGATAGACGAACAACACATTAATACTTCTTCGACATCTCCCAGTATCGACCGATTGATGTAGCCAGACCTGTTCCTCAAATGTGCACCTCTATGAGCGTGAAATATGGACATTTGGGAAAATACGACTGTGGAAAGGTTTGTGATCCCATTTAAACGACGGTTTCTCGATTTCGTATCGGCCATGAAATACTTTGAAAGGATCTCCGGATTTTTTTTATCGGGGCATACTTGTTGTCTGACATGCTGTTTGGTTGTTAAAATATTGTTGAGTAAGTTTGATTTATGGTTCTGGTTGAATGACTGTCGAACTAAAGCAACGTGAGGGCTATTGGCGAAGGGCCTTGTGCAGAGCCGGATTTCTAAATAGGCTAAGTAGGCTGTAGCCTAGAGCGGCGATTTTTTTGGGGCGGTAAATTTTACGACCCATTAAAGCGGCATTCGGCATAAAATATTATTATTGTAAAGATACGAATATTTGTAAGAAAGAAAACAAACAATTTACATTAATGCGTAAACCGTAAACGCATAAGATAGTGCTAATATTTCGTAGCAAACATGGTCGCTAAGAAGGCAATTTCACCCCCTCCTCCCGGATTTCGAAGTTGAAAGAAAAATAGTAAAACAGTTTAAAAAAATTCGCCTATTTCGCTTTCGATTTAGTGTGTAATGAGGACATAGAGGATTCTAATATGTGTATCTATTTTAAACAGCACATAACACCCTATTTTGCAGCTAACCTTCCCCGAAGGGGGAGAATATTTTGACAGGGGTGGCAAATGGCGGCCAATCTTTAAATCCGGCCCTGGCCTTGTGATTTAGAATTTCGGTAGAGTGATGAGCCGACATCTGAGTGGGCACCCGGAGCAACTTTTAAGAGCGACATCGTACGCGGTTTCAGGAACCATGACATATTCAACATGCACCAGTTCAATGCACAAGGATTTGTTTATCACTCTGAGGGATACAGACGTATAAACCCGTCACCTGAATGTCAGGTTTTCTAGCAACACACATAATTTTTTAAAATTTATAATGTTAATCTTTTTAAATAATAAATATTTTGAAATTTAATAAAATTAATATTTTAGTGGTGGAGGGCCAAATCTTTAAATCACTACCAATGCATTGTTTTAAATTCGGTAATGATACACATCTGACACCCGGTTAGCAAATTTTTAATTTGCGACATCTTACGGGTTTGCAGGAAACAACATTTCAACATCACCAGTTCAATTGCTACACAGAGTTATTGATAGGATTTTGTTTGCTCAGCACGATAGTTGTTTTAGTAAAAATACTATTATTTAAACTTAATAGTTTAAATAGCCACAAAATCATTGTCGGATGCTGTGTCTCTTTAAAAATTGTGAGGAAGAATCTATAAAAAAACTCGCGGTTGAGGGTTCGGTTGAATCGTCCCACTAAAGCTGCATGAAGGCTATTATGGGGACGGGAACCACAGTTAAGTGACGTGCCAACACCTGAGTCGGCACTCTACTCAACTTTTAATCGCGACATTGTACGCAGGACTTTGGACAATATTTAACGTGCACTCTTTCTGTCTCTCTCTCTCTCCCTAGTTGGAGTATTTTACGTCGGAACTTTTGGCTGTAGAAACCGTTGGTCGCAGGGCCGGATTTAAAGATTTATCGCTTATAGCCTACGATTGATTTGCCGCCCCTGTCACAATATTCTCCACCCTTCGTGGAAAGGTAGCTGGTTAGCTGCAAAATAGGGTGGTATGTGCTGTTTAAAATAGATACACATATTAGAATCATCTATGTACCTTTACACACTAAATCGGAAGCGAAATAGGCGAATTTATTAAACTGTTCTACTATTTTCTTTCAACTTCGAAATCCGGGAGGAGGGGGTGCAATTGCCCTCGCAGCGACCATGTTTGCTACGAAATATCAGTACTATATATACGTTTATGGTTTGCGCATTAATGTAAATTATTTGTTTTCTTTCTTAAAAATATTCGTGTCTTTATAATTTGTTATGACGAATGCCGCTTTAATTGTCGTAAAATTTGCCGCCCCCCGCCGCTCTAGGCTACAGCCTACTTAGCCTATTTAGAAATCCGGCCCTGGTTGGTCGGCAGTCATTTTGGCAGTGTCCGGTCCCGAGCGTGGGACCTTTCGTGAGCAAGGCAAGCGTCTTACCAACTGGGATACCCAGCACCGAAATCGTAATACAACCTTTAAAGTTTTATAAATTTAAATAAACGAACAACTGCATTTTAATTTAGATGAAAACTTTAATCCTTCCATTTCTGTCGAAGGTATTAACGACATTCCAATTACGATATATCTTCATGGAAGAACTTTTAGACATAAATGCGAATTGGGCACAAACTTTAAAGCTTTTAATTCACCCTAACCACACCGAAAATGAAATCATCCGCTAGTTACGCGCGTGAGTAAACTTCGCTTTGAACTTTAATGCTAATCGGGTTTCTCGACTTATGCGCTTCCCCCCCTGCGTGCAAGACATAAATTACAGTTTTGGACTAACGAGCATAAAATTGTGACATTCCTTATATTAAGGCCCAGATGCTGAGGTTTGGGAAAATAGAGTTGGGAAGAATATGGAGATGGCTGCTGGGCAAAACCCAGTACAAAAACCGGTTCCCCAAGTGAAGCCATCGATCGCTTTGTAGTAAGCCCAGTTTATTTTAATGTGAATTATCTTATCACTAGGCGCCAATTAGACGCCAATTAGGTGTGATTGGCCCAATTAGGCGCGAACGCAAATTATGTCGGTCTGTCCGGATACTGCAGAGTCCGGCAAACATGGATTTGGAGCAAATAGAGGGATTAGAATACAAGAGAACCAAGTCCATAAATGCAATTTTTGGTACTACAGAGGTTAGTTTAGTTTGAATTATGGTCGCTCTAAGAGCTACACGGGGGCTGTTAGCGACGGGCGTCGTATTTTAGAACCACAGTCAGGTGACGAGCCGACACCTGAATGGGCACCCAACGCAACTGTTAAGTGCGACATCGTACGCAGCGTTAGGACTTTGAATGATATTTAACGTGCACTCCGTCTACACTGGGTATTATTCGTCGGACATTTTTGGCTGCACGGGCCGTTTACAGGTCGGCAGTTATTTTGGAGGCGCCCGCACCCAAACCTTCGACTTTCCGCATGAAAGGCGAAAACCAAACCGACTGGGGTCCGCAGCCCATGTAGTAAGCCTACGCAAATGTTCTCGGTGAAGTATTTGGCGCTCTTCTACAGTGTAGTCTGTATAAGCTTGCTACATCAACTTGGCGATTTTTGACTCTCTAACAAAACTATAATTACAAAAGATTTTTCTTACCTCTGAAGAAATTTACTACCATCTTGTATAAATTCAGATCTCGTGCAACTATGCAAATAGTCATTTTTTGATTTTGAATCAAAGCTTTTTAAGGTATAAAATGCTGCCATGAACTATAGCAGTCCTGAACTAATAGTCCCAAACTCTGAACTTTACAGGGACTTTTAAAACGTCTGGCAAAAGTTTCGGCCGGTCGAAAGTGTCTGGCAGCATTGATTATTCACTTGTAATAATCTTTTCTAAAACATACGTGAAAATCAATTCTGAGAAATTGAAATAAGTTAACTTATGGGTAATTCCATGCAAAATTATCATGTCTGTAGTTATGGTCACGTTTGTAAAAAATGATTATCCCTACAACTTTTAAAATTAAATGAAAAAAAGTTGTGGAATAGTTGATCTACACTTATTATAGCTAAATAATGTTATGTACTTTATTTAATTTGATTTATTTTTTAAAGTCAAAAAGTTTAATCTCCTCTTAAATCGTGACTTACACTACAGTTTAATGGAATTAGTCTTATATTTTACCTACCTTTTACCGCCGGTACCTGTAAATTGGCCATCGGACGGTCCACTCTAGCGGGTGTGCATACTTAAAAGTTATAAAACACTGCCTAATCCTATATATTTCATTAATGAGAAAATAACATTGGTTTGGGGATCTGGGCTCTCGCTCTATATAGATTTCGCAGATTTCTCAGATTTCGTGTTACAGCACGGCCTACTTAACTACTAAGGCCGAAGAAGCTTTCCCAAACAAACTCGGGGACGGAAATTTTGACGTCATAGTTCCGAGTGACGTTGTTCCGAAGATGAAGACAACCTGTCTCGAAACCTGTTCGGAACCACTCGTTCACGGCTAAACACATTTTTAGGGTTCCGAATGCGTCCGAAGTAGTTTCTCGATCTTCGGCACTGGGAACAGTGACGTCAAAATTTCCGTTTACGCTCAGCTCATGTTTGGGAGAGCTTCTCTGGCCTTGTTATTGAAGTTGGCCGTGGTTACAGCCAACAACTGCCCAAATTGTCGTTTTTGAGTTTTAATCAATAGCGCCCGTAGCTCTATTGCGACGATAATTCAAACTTACCTTGAGTTTTAATCGATGCTTTTTCCGGAAAAAATGACGCGTTTCAGCATGGACTAACATTCAGTGAGCGGTTCGTTTGGGCTTACTACACTCTTAAAACAAAAGAGTGAAATCCACTCCGATAAGGGAAGTGCATTTTCGGCACCGGAAATGAGTGGAAATTAACTCAGACTGAGTTAAAACCGCTGGTTTTAAGAGTGTAGGACGTAGATTGTTTTCTTTTATTTCTTTTACCCACTCTGCAAAAAGAGTGAAATCCACTCCAATAGGGGAAAGTGCATTTTCGGCATGGAAAGGAGTGGAAATTAACTCAGACTGAGTTAAAACCGTTTGTTTTAAGAGTGTGTACACTGTTAAAAATTATACTCTTTGTTTCACCGAAAATATGGTTCCTAGTAACTGCAACGGCTGTGTGGTGAAACGTTAAACCATATTTTTGGTATTTGGTTGGACCATTTCTCAGGTTTTTGTTTCCAAATCCAGAAAAATGGTTCAACCAAACACCGAAAAAAAGGTGAAACATTTCACCACACAGCCGTTGCAGCTACTAGGAACCAATATCATGGTGAAACCAAGCACAAAATTTCTAACAGAGTAGGGCTGCTTGGCGCCTTTCTGCCGGCTTCACTTTGTTTCTCGCCAATCATCTCCACCATCCTCTTAACTCTATGTTTCGGAACCATAACATTTTTCAGTTAAAAATCTACCGTCGAGGATTTGCCTGCGTGGTGTTTTATCGTTGTTAAAATCTTGCGGTTTCGGCGATTCTAGCCGAGGTGTTGTAAAACGTTAATTAAGCTTGTCTCGTAAATTACCGCGGGAGTTTTGCTAAAGCCGCGAATATGTCTGGTAGGTAGGTAGGCGTCATTACGTGGAATGAAATACTTTTGCATGAAATCCTTTTTTGCGGTGTGTTATTTATTGCATTAATGCCTGAATTAAGTCGCGTATGCACATTTTTGCAAGGCTTTTGATGAAAGGGTTGTTATATATTCATTCGTAAATGAGCAAAGACTAAAAGTGTGTGTGTTTTTTAGTTGTTTTCTAAATAATTGAATAAACTGTCTTTAAAATTAGATTTTATTTGTTTATTAATTATAGTTTAAACTATTGTTTGAAATATTAAAAAATATTGTTATAAATTATTGTTTAAACTATTGTTTGAAATATTAAAAAATATTGTTATAAATTATTGTTTATTATACTTAATATGAGTATATAAGCCCTAAAATAAAAAATCCAAACATTTCTTTTTTCATTTTCATTTTTTTTTTCAAAGAACGTTATTGATGTTTGTAAACTAATCAATTACAAAGAAAATAATTTTAATAATATTAATAATATAAATATTTTTAATTTCTGACATTTGATAATTGGGTTGGGTGTAATTTAAAATTTTCTTTCTGTTCTATCAAATGTCTAAATGCTTTAAAATGTTAATAGGTGCTACAAGAAGCCCATAAAATAAATTGTGGGCAAAATAAGTGTGGATGAAAGTCATGTAAAACATTTTGCAATTTCTCCATAAGTAAACATTAGGGGACGAATCTTTTCGGAAATTCATGCCCAAGTAGATAGTCGGTCCTAATGCAGTATTTTTCAAATCTTTTACATATATTATGTAAACATTTTTTTTCCACCAAGCATGAAAACAGTAGTAACGGCAAAATACAACGAATGTGAAGTAAAAATATCTTTTTCTAGCGATGTTATTTCGTCACTGTACAAAGAATTGGAATTGTCTCCTTTGGAATATGCACCACAGTTTTTATATCTATATTTGCAGAATAACATACTGATAATCAAAAAGATGCTGCATACCCAGATAGCACACTAATATGGGATACGTATATGGGCCCGTTTGTGAAACGTGAGCACTGCCGAAATGGGCTCAGAACGAAACGACCCCCCCCCCCTCCTTTATTTTTAGCCAAACCATACTGTCCAACTTGGACTACCCCACGAAGGCAATTTTACACTTTTGTCCCCGGTTTGGGTCCGGGCATCGCCAAAATAACTGCCGACCTATAAACGGCCCGTGCAGCCAAAAATGTCCGACGAATAATACCCCGTGTAGAGGGATTGCACGTTAAAAATCCTTCAAAGTCCTAACGCTGCGCACGATGTCGCCCTTAACGGTTGCGTTGGGTGCCTACTCAGGTGTCGGCTCGTCACTTGACTGTGGTTCTAAAATACGACGCCCGTCGCCAATAGCCCTCGTGTAGCTTAGTGCGACGATAATTCAAACTAAAAAAACCAATTTTGTCTCGCTTACAGTTATCTCTTAGAAAACTATTCACTATAAGAAAAAGTTAAATTATTTATCTCTCAGTACAATGTTTTTAAATCAACAAATTAAACATTTTTGCATTTAAATTACTCTACTCAAATAATACTTAAAACTTAAAACTATGTAATAGATGACTACTTTCGATTACACACTGGCCTCATATGGATGGCCCATATTAAGGTACCCATATACCTTAGAAAACGGAAAAATTGATCAAAATACGTGTTCTGATACTTTTGCATTAAAATATTATCTGATTCTTTATCTTTCAAATGGTACAAGTAGATTTCTTGAACTTTAAATAGTTTTTAATTTACAGGCAGTCTTTTAAAGGCAATTCTATTGTCATCAATCTTACAATGAAAACCTTGAACTCATTTTCTGAAGAACGAATTTTTTCATAATACGCTTGTACTCCGAGCAAGGATTTTCATTCGATTTAAAAATTTTAAAGTGCATTTGAAAGAGTATGAATCAGGGCATGTGGCCATACTTTTTACAACAATTGTAAGAAATATTAAATTTTTTTCAGACTTTTAAAAAATTAAATTATTAAATAATTAAATTAATATTTTAAATTTCAAACTATCATAATAAAATAACTAATTTGCTTAGAGCTTATATTTTATATGATCACATACCTGGATATTTACTGTTCTTTTCTGCAACAATTATGTAAAACAACTAATTTGAAATTATGTGTTTGATGTTGTTCACAGTTTGGCACACTTAAATTAATTGCCAATTAATTTATTAATTAATATATTTTTTTTATTGCAGTAAAGTATTTTTATGTTAGTTTTTATGTGCCTGATCTTCTCACAAAGTTTTAAAAGTCTAACTCAAAAATTAAAGAAAAAGTTGCCTAAGGTATATCGATACCTTAATCTTTATGGTTTACCTATCACCAACCAATGTGAATCCCATTTGCGATTTTTGTCAAACCATTAAAATCACGACAGATCAACATGGGACATGGGATCATAAGCCCTTTGTTAAGTGGATTATTTCACTAACCATGACGTCATCCGCAACCTCGTGTAAGCAGTGCAACATAACGTCTTATTAATTTGACACACAGAGCAAGTCTTAGTTTACTTTTGATTCTTCATAAAATTAACGGAAATATCAATTTACGGAGTTATATATATGTTAAACTATAAATCTCTATATATAATACTCTTATACGGCGCCCACAAATTTCCTTATATTTCTATCTCTGGAATGGCAACAATCGAAATGAACAAAAATACTACTAATTTCAAAATGGCCGACTGAAAACAACAAAAAAGTGGATATTGGACAGTTAGTGGATTTCGCACATATTGTTAAATATCCCTCCAATAGGGACCTCCATATGATGTTATTCACTATCTGGGAAGGTATTTGTATGAACCATAGATATCATAGTTAAAGTATTAGATTGGCAGATCACGTGACCTCCAATGCTAACGACGGGACGCACATGGAGATCAAAATAAGAGGGCAAAATGGCCAGTGTTGCTGCCACTTTAAGGGGAAAAATACTACGAAAAAATACCATCCAATTCTAAAATTACAAAAAAAATATCGTAAAAATACTAGCTGCATTTTGGAATCTTTTTAGTGACTTTAAATCCATTTCCAGTATTTTTTTGTAATTTTAGAATTAGATGGAATTTTTTCGTAGTATTTTTCTCCTTAAAGTGGCAGCAACACTGGCCATTTTGCCCCCTTATTTGGCCTCCATGCGCGTCCCGTCGTTAGCATTGGAGGTCACGTGATCTGCCAATCTAATACTTTAACTATGATATCTATGGTATGAACCAACGCAACATTAACAACAATATTTATATAATCACTTCGCATTCAAGTATATACACAGCATGTCCCTCACAGTCTTCTCAAACAATGCTTAATTCCCGGAGTCCTCCCTATCTAAAGCAATCCCCGAAGCAATGTGGTCGCCAACACCAGCAATTATTCACTTCCCTTGTGGCAACGGCAGCTGCTGTGGAAACCGAGAATATCGGCAGATTTTGTCGATTCCCCTCATTGAGCTAGAAGGGAAACTGGAGTGAGGTGTCAGCGAGCCGAAAACCCACTCAAACCTTTTTGCGCGAACAGGGCAGAAAAGGACTATTTTCCCTACTTTTTGTATGCAATGCTTGAATGAGACCCCTCTATCATATTGACTTGGGCTCCTAAATGTATTTTAACATTTTTAGTTCGAAAGAAATTAACTTTCTTTAACTTTAAATTCCAAATTTTTAAAGAAATAACCACGTGGATCACTAACTAAGAACCAGCGAAGACGAACCCAATAGCGAAATAGGCAAGTTTCTAGGTTTTCTGCTTGGTTCGTTTCAGCAGCAGTGCCGTGTATTCCTCCGTGTTTCGTTATTCAACCGGCTCGTTTGCTGCCCTGTTCAGTGAATCACACACCTCACTCCACGTTTCTTCTAGCTCAATGATTCCCCTCCGCGAAAACCCATCGTCTTCAATTTCCCATAACGATTTCCTTTTCGGTGAATGGCAACACTGGATTAATAAGGATGGAAGGGGCTAAGGAAGACTGCAACTACTTTGTCTGGCAGTCCGCAGTGCTGGTTCCAGTTTATTTTAAATGATAGTATTGTAACGAATTATAGCTGGTGTTTAAATGTAAAGCTTTTAACGTAACGTTTTTGGTAAAAACATAAAGTTCTGAAAAATCTAAAATATCATATTTCTTGTTTCTTAGCGAGTAGGATTCTGCGTGGGCATGGTATTCAACACTGCGTTATTACATACAGGCCACTTAGGTAAGGGCTGCAAAAAAAGATTCATGCTAATTTTATGCTTTTGATTCTGCGCAGTCCTGCACCGTGTTGGTTCATAGTAATTTTGTCATATCGCATGCAAAGATATTGTAAGAACTTTTTGGTTCTAAAGGTATTGCTGGAAAACCAAAAGAGATACGTGCTTCAAAATTGGTACAAGAACTCTATACCTGTAGACGTCATAAAAGATTTTCTATAAATTGTGAGTGCTTAATGGTTCTCCGATAGAACCTTTTTGGTTTAAGTATTGAAATTACCTAGGGGTGCGTCCAGTAAATTACGTGACTTGTTTAGGGGGGGGTGAGTCGAATATCACCAAATGTCACGTGAGGATGGAAAAGGGGGGGGGGGTCTCGTTAATAGTACGCAATTTTTCCCGTTAAAAATCAACGCAAATTTGCCATAAATGGCGCAAATCCCAGTTTGTTTTTTTCTGGACTTGAATTGGCAAAATCTTACATGATAAAATTTATCGTGGCTCTCCGAACTGTACTAAAAAGTTTTAGGATTAAGAACAATCCGTTCTTTATATAGATTCGATGGCGTTCGTTTCTTTCTGTCTCTTTTTTAGTTTTAATTCAGACCAAACGGCACATGTTAGAAGTATTTTCATTCTCCATAAGAAAAAAAAATATGCATCGTTTTTGATTTTAAAGTACTTACCCACCATCATTATTTAGATTATCCAAGATGGATCTCAACTTATTATATATTTTGAGTTTCGGTTGTAGAAAAAAAAAGACTGTGTGGTGTCTTCTTTAGTGACACCACCCTCCCCCCCGGTTAGTGTAAAGACGAACTACGGGATGTTTGTTTTTCTTTTTCAAACTCCAGCCGTCGAGAAACGGTAAACAAATAAGTGTGCGTTGATTTTTTGAGCGGTAATTGACAGTCGTGTAGTGTTACACACCCTTAGGTTCTAAAACGCAGACGATTTCACCCCTTTTTTATAGTAAAATGAATTGCTCCATTGAATCGTGTGTTAATAATTATTTGTTGTCAATTAATAATATAAATTTAATAATAATATTTTTAATTTTAGCATTTCAAAAAATAATTTGATAGCTTTGCTTTAAAAAATTTTTTTATTTCTCTTTTTATGGTATTAAATAGGTTCGTTAACTGTTTAAAAAGTTCTAAATGAGCAGACGATTTTTTTCCTCATTTTACAATGAACGGATTTGTTCGAATGAAAATTTGTTCTATTTGTGAGATTGTCTCTGTCAGACTGTCCGATTCTTCTCTTCTACTGATTCGTCACTATTCTTCTGAAAGTCAGGTAATATTACCCTTTAGTATTTTATAAAAATTTGTATATTCTATACCTAAATCAAAGTAAAGAATTACCTAGCTTCAAATTTTAATGTTTACTAGAGTTTCTGGGGGGAAAAAATCAAAAACGCGTTTGATCAAACATCGCCGACACATATTTTCGGCGGATACTGCAGTTTACCAGCCGAAAGTCGTGCCACGGCAGGGCGAAAAGGGCAAGCAAACTGCAGTACATGTTTTTTCTCTATGTGACGTGCAAAATTCAAAATAAAACCTACAACCCATAAAACATTTCTGATTCAAGGTTCAGAATCACCTAACTTCGAATTTCAATGTTTTGCTGGAGTGGGAAATCAAAAAACGCGTTTCATCAAATATCTCCGAAACCCATGCACGGCAGACTATATATGAATACAACAAAAAAAAATTAGAATTATACATGTCTCTGTTGTCATATTTCAACAAAGATAATTCTTTTAATGTCGGTTAGGAGATTGATTTTGATGTCAATATTTTTCAATTTCTTTTTAACTCTTTCGAATTAACAAAAAAAATAAAGTAGTACGAAAATATTTACTATAAAAATGTTATTAGGTCACATTGATCACTAAATAATTCAAGGTTTCAACATTAGACTGTAATTTTGCCAAAGTTTGTTCCACAACGGCCTCCTTACTAAGTAAAGATTTTACATTTGAGGAAATTTGAGCTAAAATTTTCAAAATTCCTTGATTTATTAGTCGAAAATAGAAAAAAAATATTCATGTAAATACGGATAGTACATGTTAAAAATTGTGTGCTTGGTTTCACCATGATATTGTTCCGAGAAGTGCAACGGCTGAAAGTAAACGTTTCACATATTTTTGGTATTCGTTGAACCATTTCACAGTTTTTTTTCCAAATCAGAAAAATGGTTCAACAAAACCGAAAAATTAGGTGAAAATGTTCACCCTTCACGCTGCAGTACTAGGAACCAATATCTGAGTAAACCAACCATATATGTGAAACCTAGCACCAAATTTTTAACAGTGTACTTGCCTAATACCTGACCTGTCTGATATATCATATGAAATTCACAGCTAGTTTTTTTTGTTGTTTTTTGTCGTGTCTATGACGTTGCCGAAATGTGAATATCAAGCTAAATGAAACCATGTGTTTTGGAAACCGCGTCTGCATTTTTTGGATATTAATGTCATAAAGATCTATTATTGATGGCAGAACTCCAATGTCTCTCAAATTGGCACTCATTGCCGGGCATTCAAAAATGTGGTTTGGTGTAAGCTGCTTATCTGGGCAGTTGTCACAGTTTCTATACACCTTCCTGCCCTCTTTGTCTGTTTTCATGCCTCTGTGGTGATTGGTTCTTAGTCTGGCAATGGTTTTTGTGGTGGATCAATCTGCATTTAAATTACGAAGAAGGTGCTTCGTTTGAATAGATTTTCCTCTTAATTTAGATTTAGCGATTGCATTTGCATCTTGAAGATAAACATTATTATTATTAATGTTGAGATTTCTGGCTTCCTTGGCTAATCTATCAGCATTTTCATTACCTGCAATGTCAGCTAGTTGCTTTAATAATTACAAATTTTAAAAAATACATTATAAAATTGAGACTATTAGGGTTTAATATTCAGTAAGTTAAAGTTATACTACTGGCAATAATGTTCGTTTAAGCTATTAACCCATTGCGGCGACTTAGTGAATACTATTAATACCTAAATTTCAGAATAAACACGGTAAATTTATAATTCATTTTCATGAAACTTACTTCTTCCTACATAAACCATTTAGGACTCTGGTTTTCATTTTTGTCATATATTTTGTTTATTTAGATAAATTATAGTAGAAAGCTCATTTTGGCATGACAAATAATTAAAGATATAGAAACTTGTAACGAGATTTCCTTAATTTAATAATATACTTGGCAAATTAAATGCAGCTAAATAATTCTAGGATGCATTCTGGGAAAAAATGCCGGGTTGCCACGAGGCAATGATTAATCAAAACTCTACAAATAAAAAGATTGAATTAGGGAGACATTGATTAGAATTTTCCTTAATTATTGTTAATATATAAGTTGTTACAAATAATAGAAATAAAATGTGTTGAACATCGAATAGTGTGTTTTCGTATTTGTTAGATGTTATAATTGAAGGCTTTTGCTTCAAAAGTCACGCTCAATTTCTTCCGAAATTGAATTCAGAATAGATTATAGGTTTTTACTTTTCGGTTCAAATGTTGATACAGAGATTATAGAGAAAAATTAACAATATCTGAATTACTTTTAAGATTAAAAATTATTTCTGGTGAAAAAAAATTCTGGTGTTCAATTATTTTACAATTTTAATATTATTTTTCATTAATCTTTTAGTATTCACATTCTTTTAATATTATTTTTCATTAATCTTTTAATATTCACATTCTTTTAATATTATTTTTCATTAATAACTTAATTACAATCTTAATTTAAAGTTTAAAATTAAAAAAAGGTATACATCTTATTTGTTTGAATACAATGTGCAAGTTTAAACCTTTATGAAGTTAGATTTTTTAGGATTTTTCAGAAATTTTATATACTGGAAACTGTATTTTGTAGTTCGAGCCCTCAATTTATGTGAAACTAGCAATTTTATACCCGTTCTTCGCACGGAATAAAAAAATATCAAATAAATTCCATATATGTGTACCATAAACCCTGTTATAGGATCATAAACTTATTGTTTCCGCTCGTTATAAGTTATAAAATCCCGTTTCATTGGCTTAAAATTCCAAAATGAAAAATACGCTATAAAATGCACTCATAAATGCAATCACAATTCCCTCATAAATACATAAAACCTTTTAGCTCATTTAGCGCGTTTTGGGAAATAATTTGGCGAGAAAATAGATATAGTTACCCACACCCATTATACAGCTCTAACACAATGGCGTTCGAACAACCGACCAGCTTATAAATTATTTATAAAAGAAATTGCCTATTTGGCGAATTTTAGTTAATAATTTGGCGAGTTTGGCAACAGATTTGGCGAAAAAATAAAGACATAAAACACTAATAGCTCGTGCGATGACCTTTATTAACCATCATAGTTCAGTAATAGCTTAACTATACATTTATTGCTTAAATATGCATACATGCAGTCAACAGAAAAATCAATGAAAAAATCATCAAATAAACCCACAATAAAATCCGGGAATGAAGACTGGCGGAATTACGTCACTTGAAACATGTCAATTATTTTTCAAATAATGAATTAAATTTTTATAAAGTAATGGCAAAAGAATAAAATAAACATTTTGAATTTTAAATGTTTTCGTTAAAAGTTTTATTTAATTTTTTCAGCCGATGGCAGCAGGAAAGAGAAAAAAATGATCGGATTTGAGCGAAAGTGGTGTATTTTTTTCAGAAAATTCGAATTTTCTTCAAAAATGGAACAAATATGAAAAAACTAAGCCTCAGGTGCACACGTTAGTATTAAAGGGAATCTATCTTAAAAATTTCGAATTTCTGAGGGCAGTATAAGTAGGTCTTTTACGATCCGATAACAGACAGACTCTTTTCTTTTATTATTATAGATAGTGTATTTGAAATTTTTAAGATAAATGTTACTGCTAGGGTAATTCCAATAAGCATGTCCAATGAACATTATCTCAGCAAGGTCATAGGATCCTATATGCTAGTAAAAAAGTACTTTTATTAAATATCATCGTGTATATGGGAATGGTATTTACCGTCTTAGTCTTGACAACGTGTACCAGGGCCGGATTTCTAAACAGGCTAAGTAGGATGTAGCCTAGAGCGGCGAATTTTTTGGGGCGGCAAATGTTACGACCCATTAAAACGGCATTAGAGATTAAAAAAATTATTATAAAGATACTAATATTTTAAGAAAGAAATCAAATAATTTACATTAATGCGTAAACCGTAAACGTATTATTACTAATATTTCATATCAAACATGGTAACTGCGAGGGCAATTGCACCCCACCCTCACGGATATCGAAGTTGAAAGAAAAATAGTAGAACAGTTTTTAAAAAAATCGCATTTCGCTTTCGATTTAGTGTGTAAAGGTACATAGATGGTTCTAATATGTGTATCTCTTTTAAACAGCACATACCATCCTATTTTACAGGCTTGCAGCTAACCAGTTACCTTTCCCCGAAGAGGGAGAATATTGTGACAAGCCGGCAAATCAATCGTAGCCTACAGGCGGCAAATCTTTAAATCCGACCTGACGTGTACTAATAAGTTTGAATTGGGTGAAATCTTAGGTGACAGCCTCGTCAATTGACCGTGATTCTAAATCACGAGGCCTGTCGCCAATAGATAGCTCTAATTTGACGTTATTTTACCTAATATACTCCACGGTGCAACAGCCCGTAAATAGGCTAAGGCCTGTCTTGTCCATTTCATCTTACATGGCCAAGAGCTCTGGGGTGCTAGGTATATGTCCCGGTGAAGTTGTCAACTTCATGTGGAACCCCAGTGTTTAGTTTCCAAGCATGCTCGGTCCTCATTTTATCGACCCCCTTAAGGGATGAAAGGACGGGTCAACCTCGCCCAATCCGGGACTCGATCCCCGGACCTGTGGCATGGCCTGCCACTAAGCCACTGGGCCTCTAACTAATATAGTAACTACCTCGATTGTTAAGTCATTATTTGGAACTAATATATTACTCAACAAATCTGTTATTTAACCCGCTTCCACACAAAAGCTGTGTTTAACAAGTAAAAAGGCGCCAAAGAGAGCATTGATTCTATATTAAACATTTATATGCTAAATTTGGCTGGATCCATTTATTTCAATTCAAAAGTTCAATAATTATTACTTATCGTTTGCAAAAATTAATTTATATTTCAAAGAAAAAATATGTAATATTCCTCTCTTTTAAATAGAATAAAAACATTTCATATCAACGTGCAAAGAATCTCGTAGTGAAATATAATCGACGTCATTTCAAACTGATCAATGTCGCAAAAATAAATTTATTTTAATTTATTGTCTAAAAGAATTAAAGTTTCTCAAGCGATTGTCGTGAATGGCAATTGTGATTTAATTTGCAGTTATTTTAAATAATTGAAGTACTTCGAATTATTCTCTGAAATTTTCAATGTATTCTAATTTCGATGCGCTGAATATTTTGACGTATCGCACTTGTCCGCAGCATTTGTAGTTTGGGTATGAAAGTGGGTGAAGGGCAGACAGGCAGACTGAACAATTATAACACCTTCCACTTTTTACGATATAAACGTAGTGTGTCAGCTAATAAGTTAATTATAATTTAAAAGTTTGACACACTAATGCATATCTACCATTTACGGCACCGAACACCGAATATGTGTACTTGAAATATGAAAATGAATGGGGAAGCTTCCTTTGATGAATGTGCGCCTTTGAAATTATAAACGGCCGCGTGAATTTAAAGCAGTTTCTAATCTTAACAAGCCAAGCTCACTTAATGAACGTCGTGTTAAACATTAATGTAGTCTTAACATAAAAGTGAAGATAAAGTACACGTAAACCTGTTTGCTAAAAATTTAAAACTTTAATTGAACTGGAAGTGGGTAAAGCTATATAATATACTAGCAAATAAATACCCGTACTTCGCAAGGACTAAAAAAAAGTTTTAATTGATCCAGGTATATGTACAATTTAACCCATGATAGGATAATAAACTTATGTTATTATTCCCGCTCGTTTATAAAGTATAAAATACTGTTACTTACCTTAAAAATCCAAAATTAAAACATACGGTATAAAAATGTATGCATAATAGTTATCGTAATTTCCCTCATAAACATTTAAAACCTTTTAGCTCATTTGGCGCCTTTGTGGTAAGAATTTGGCGAGAAAAGAGATATAGCTACAAACACAATAGAGCTTAGTGAAGAACTGCTAAGTGACATTTTGAAAATTAAAATTTTGTTTCAATAAACTATTACTACTTCTTAAAAAATAGCAGTTTCCCTTTTTGAAAATTTTAAGTATAGTATTTTTTTACCGTTTGCAAGTACCGTTTTCAACAGATCTGAGTGCAAACTAAAAACTTTAAAGCTCATTTTCTCGTTTTTACCTTTTGTCACTTAGCACGTTCTTCCACTAAGCTCTTCAATTATGCTGATCTAGCACGACGATCTTCGAACAATAAACCAACATTATAAATTTTAAAAAAAGCTCATTTGGCACGTTTAAGTAAGAATTTGGCGAGTCGTTTTAAAAAAAGTTTAAAATTTTAACTTTTTTTTAAAATGAAAAATTACTTGTAAATATTTTTTTATTGCTAGTAAATATTTAGTTAGAGAACAGATTATATAAAAACACTAGAATTTTCAAGTTTATGTTATTTAGTGCTAAAAATAATATTTTGGCTGCCATATCCCCTTAAACGAAAAAAAAAAAATAAAGCTAACACATCTTTCGTAAACAGCATCCTGCTTACATTAATGCCATCAAGTTTCATTTTATATAATTTTACAAAACCAATTTTTCAAAGCTCGTAAAACAAAACTTTATAAAATAAATATTAATTAAAATACTTCAATATTCCTTTCACTAGTAATTCACTTAAATATTACTTAAAAAGAGAATAAAAAGCCATTAGTTTTAATTAATTTATCTTTATTAACACCGTTGAGTTTTACGAGTATATTTACGATTCAGAATAACCAAACTAATTTAAATTACAATACGTTAAAATGGGGTACGACAAATTTAACAACGTAGCTCGTTTCTTTAAAATATGTTGACAGCCGAATCGCAACTGCAACCTTATAAGTACTAAAAATGTCTATGTTGGTCATAAATTTATTTTCGCATGAACGCTTTAGAGGGTTTTTCGCTTTCTATTTTTGGTGGACTTTATTACAGTAACGCATCATGTAAGTGCTCAAGAAACAAATGTTGATGGTTTTCTGAAACAATTGGTTCATTTTTATGTTTCGAAGGAAACATTTTAACGTTAGGTTTGACGTAAATGAGGTTAGTTTGAATTATCGTCGCACTAGAGATACACGAGGGCTATTGGCGACGGGCGTCGTATTTTAGAACCACAATCAAGTGACCAGCCGACACCTGAGTAGGCACCCAACGCAACCTTGACGTAAATGAGAGTGGCATATACTGAAATCAAAATGTGCATTTTTCATGAATACCCACTTAGCAATTTAAAGAAGAAAATAATTGACTCAAAAATGTTTTTAAAAACTATGACTGAAATCAGCGTCTGATATAGTAATTAAAGGGTATAATTTGATCAATAAAACTTAACTGGATGCTTTAAATTTTTTTTTAGAAAACACACAAGTTATTTCAATTTCTCTTCATTTCCCTATAATAAACAAGGTTCTGGGGAATCACAGAGTAAGATACTTGCCTTGCATGAAAAAATATAATTAAAAAATAAAAAAAAGAAAGAAAAAAGAAAAAATAAATTAATATAAAATATAATTTCAATTCTTTTACTTTTTTTTAATCATTTTACATTTTTTTTTCAACTTTTTCCTTTAAGTAACTATTTTAACTGGTATCTAATGTTACTAATTAAAAAATAATAGTATTTTTTTTAAATATTTCAACATTAAAAACGTATTACACGGCAGCAACAAAGAATTATAATTGTAGCGGGGTCAGGCATTACCAAAACATCTGTCGTTAGCTTTAAATATGCCTCATAGTCCCGACTCTGCTTACGATGTCGTACTTAAAAAACTGCGTTAGGTGCCTTCTCAATAGGGTACTTGACTGTATCGCTAAAATACCTTCCGATATTAAATTAATTATAGTTTGAACCCAAAAATAACAAACGTAATTAATTATAGTTTGAACCCAAAAATAACAAACGTAATTAATTATAGTTTGAACCCAAAAATAACAAACGTTTTTATATTTTTGCAAAATAAGTCTTTAAATAATTCATAAAAATCATTTTAAAATGGCTTTTTTTTTTCATCGGTGTGTCACGTGATCACCAACACGTGACGTACCGATGATTGGCCGACGTCACTAGTATATATAAACAAACCGGTGTGATGCTTTTTTGCTTGCAATTAAACTGGATTTAATCTAAATTACTCTTAACATAAGAATTATATAGATAATGGAAGGAGGTTTATTACAGAAGCGGATAGTTCAAATTTTCTTAAAGTAGGTCCCAAACTGGTGTTTCAAAGTTAGTTTATAGTTACTAGAGACGACATATACCACGTGACAGCCACAAAGCGTTTTCGGGCGTCATTTTTCGTCCTAATTTTAAAATTCATTTTCTCCCCTTTTATGGAGTATTTGAAAAAAAAAGAAAAAATACGTGTCTAATATTTTTGGCATAAGAATATTTTAAGCCAATAAATTTTTTTTAGTCAAATACCCTATTATTGGTCCACCCATTGAATGTGGTTATAAATTATGGTGCTCGTCGCCAATAGCGCTCGTGTAGCTCTTGTGCGACATCACTCAACATTTTCCTAATTCAATAATAAACTTAGACGACTTAAATGACCACGTATAAGGTGACGTCACCGCTACGTCAAAAGTTGTCTTATACCCCACAGACAAACGACACTCAACCCCATTCGAATCGTCCATTGAAACCAACCACAAAAACGTTTATCATGCGTATTAAATTTTTTTGTGATTTATGATATCCATCAATGATGAACAAAATACCTTTAGACGGACATTTGTGTTCTAAACTTAAGCTATGAATGAAAATACATCTGCATCTTAATACATATATCGACATTTTTAGATATGGCATTCTTGAATGTTTCATCATTATAAAAAAACAAGGCTAATATTTGATCAGGACTGTACCGTCTCTGCAGTAACTGTGATGATGTTCCACTAACACCAAACATATTTTGACTGCCCCGCCATTTTAAGATCCTTGGCTCAGCTTGGGGAATTCTTCCTCTTTGACATAAATCTGTACTCCGACAACATCAAGGAGATTGCCAGCTGTGTTTTGCACACTCATGGATATCTATAGTTCTCCCTATGGACACGACACCAACCATCATTTTTTCCCGAGAAAAATGTTTTAAGGTGATACGGTACCCAAAACATTATTTCTAGAAATAATAACATAAACTTGTAAATTATAGTGTTTTTATATAATGTCCACTCTAAATAAAGATTTTCTGCAATAAAAACGAATATTTACAAATAGTTTGTCATTTTTTTGTCTTTTTAAAACGCTATTCATCATTCAATTTTGAGAATAACTCCACCAAACTTTTATATTTAGTTTTTAAAACTATTTTTTCAAGAACTGTGCATAGATTTTAAAATGTGAGCTACAGTTAAAAAGTAACATGCATTTATACTGAAAATCTCAAAAAATCACAAAAAAATTATAAATTATTGAATTCAACATTTTTTTTAAAAAAACAACTATACATAGTAGACCTTATTCCATGCACAATTTTGTGCACCATTTATCTAAGAACACAGGTTAAAAATTTCAAAATTCTAACTTAATTAGCAAAAAGCCTTAGGGATTTATTAAACACAAGAATTTAAAAAACGCGAAACAGAGAAAACAGGTTAAAAGCAAACGAAATACCTATTCAAACTTATAGGAATGACTCCAGAAAATATTTAATTACTTTTTTTCTACACAGATATCATTATGAAACTTGCAGAAAATGTTCAGAAAGATAATGTGAATAATAAGTAAAAACTAAAAAATCGATATTTTGACCAATTTTTGGGTACCGTATCCCCTTAGACGAACATTTTATCAAACCAAACTAAAATGAACGTATCGATACGTCAATAGGACTATGCGCTGCTCAAGTACGAGTAATCCGGCCACAACCAAAAGTGCACCGGTTGGGTTTGGTACATGTATTTTCCGGTTTGTGAGCTTTATTAGAGACCCGCTTGTAATCCTTCTTTCAAGTAAGACAGACACAGACAAAAATTTTACTGACACAATGAGCGAAAGTATAACCAGGGCGAAGGCGGGAATCGAACCCACACCGTGCACAGAGTGTTAGCGTAATGGTCTGCGATCAAACCCACTAGGGCAACCGTGCCCCCACCACTTAAGAGGGAACTGCCAGTCCCATAGATCTAATGCATTAGTTTTGGAATCACAAATTCTGCAGAAGTAGTGCTTTGCCATGTTAGCCCATTTTCCCCAGGTATTGAGAATCAACATAACATCGTAATGAAACAAAATTGAAAAGAAAATCGTATGTAGTTATTTAATTATATATATTTTTGAAGTTTTAAAGTGCCAAAAATATACAGCAGATGGCGACACTATTTTAAAACTTCATCAAGTAATAATTAAATAACCGGATGTTATTTTCTTTACAATTTTGTTTGAAATTGGGGTTATGGCGATTCCCATACCTGGTGAAAACGGGACGACATGACAAAGCAATTCTTTTGAAAATATTGTGATTTCAAAACTAAAGCATTAGCTCTGTGGGACTGATAGTCACTCTTAAGCGAACGCCCATGATTTTATTATCACATTTATATAAATAACATACATGTAGGATTTTTCCGGAGGTCCTAAGAAGTTATTAGTTTGATAAAAAGCGAAAATGAATATATTTTTAAAGTAACAGCTCAATGAATTCCTTCTATGAGACCGAAATAACCATTAAATTTTACTGTAATACTTCTAAATTCTACTGATACACCACATAAATATTTTCAACACGACAACTGACTACCACAAAGAATGTCGGAAAATATTTTTACCAGTAGTTATTAAAGTTTTATTATATATCTTGCTGCTTCGAGATCTAATTTTTCAAGTATTTATGGATGTTTTAAATCGTTGAATGCCTCCTTTTTTTAGTGGTATAACAATCGTAAAAACTATGCTTGTTTCCAAAAGGCAATTATTTGGTTTGATATTTTTCTAAACTTGGATATAACTTCTGCTTGGTACGTTGTCATAAATCTTGTTGTTTATCTATTGCATTTTTTACATATTTTAATGGCGTTCAAGCGCATGTTGTTTGTGTGAATATTTAATACTTATTATTCATAACACTACTTGAAGAGATTATGGCAGGGATTCAATCTAAGCATTCAGATAATAAGTAAAAAAGTAATACCTAGTATATTCATAAACATATTTATGTTTAACTTGTATGCATGTAAAAAATCTGTAGCTAAAATTATTAGTTTTTAAATATATTTATAGTTTAACATGTGTAATTCCGTAAATGATATTCCGTTAATTTTATGAAGTATCAAAAGTAAACTAAGATTTGCTCTGCGTGTCAAATTAACAAGACGTTATGTTTTACTGCTTACACAAGGTTGCGGATGACGTTATGGTTAGTGAAAGAATCCACTTAACAAAGGGCTTGTAGCCCAGTTGGTAAGGCGCTTGCCTTGCATGCGAAAGGTTCCAGGTTCATCTCCGGGAATTTCCAAAATAACTGCTGACCAATAAACGGTTGTAGTGAATCTTATTTAATTTAATTTCTATTAACTTTCTTTGTTTCGGCACCCCATTTTGAGCGCCATTTTGGGAAGTAAACCTTTTGCACACGGTACTTCTTTTTGCACCCGAATCCTTCAAAATTACGAACTAAAACTAAAGTTCTGTCAATCAAATTTCTCACCCAATAGTATAAATTCTTATATATTCTTTTAACCAATCCCTGCATCATAAAGGCGGGACAAATTCATTCCCAGTGAGAATCGAACCGAACAAGACATCACTTTTGCTCCTACTTTCAAGCCAAAAGGACCTGTGATGTTCTAAGTCATGATTTCCTAGTTATTTACTTTAAAAAAACGAATGTAGTTTAGTGCTGTGGTTAGTATATTAAATGTCTTAGAAAAACCTTCCTGATCATTAACCATTATTCTCAACAACAACACCGGTCACCACGCTTCACGGTCTTTGCAGCTAACATGTCCAACGAATGCTGTCTCCGTGTACACGTTAAAGAAGCTTTAAAGTGGCGTTGCCGTCCTTCAAAGTTGCGTTGGGTTCCTACTCATGTTTCGGCTCGTCACTTGACAATGGTTATAAATTACGACGCATGTCGCCAATAACCCTCTCGTAGCTCAAATGCAACGATACTTCACCCTAACTCACTTTACAAAAGAGGCCCGGATAGCCTAGTGGTTTGGATCGCAGACCATTACGCTAGCAGTCTGCGCGCTGTAACTGGTGGGGGTTCGTTTCCCGCCTTCGCGCTAGGTGTACTTTCTCTCTCTGTGTCAGTAAAAATTCTTTCTGTGTCTGTCTTACTTGACGAAGGCTTATAAGCGGGTCTCTGATCAAGCACACAAGCCGGAATATATATGTACCAACCCTACCCTACCCACTTTACAAAAAATGTAGTGTAACTCGTGATTTAACTTAAATGTTTTTTTATCGTGTCCATGGACAATAGGGTACTTGACAGTATCCCTAAAATACCTTCCAATATTAATTAAATTATAGTTTGAACCCAAATATAACAAACGTATATATTTTTTTGCTAAATAAATCTTTAAATAATTAATAAAAATCATTTTCAAATGGCTTTTTTTTCATCGGTACGCCACGTGATCACAAACACGTCGCTTTGGCTGACGTCACTAGTATGTATAAACAAACCGGTGTGATGTTTTTTTGCTTGTAATTAAACTGGTTTTAATCTAACTTACTATTAAAATAAGAATTATATAGATATTGGGTGGAGGTTTTACAGAAGCGGATAGTTCAAATTTGCTTAAAATAGGTTCCAAAATGGTGTTTTCAAAGTTTGTTTATAGTTACTAGTGACATCATAGATACCACGTGACAACCACAAAGCGTTTTCGGGAGTGATTTTTCGTCCTAATTTTAAAATTCATTTTTCCCCCTTTTTATGGGGTATTTGAAAAAAAAATACGGGTCTAATATTTTTGGCATAAGAATATTTTATATCAATAAAATTTTTTTGTCAAGTACCCTATTCATTAGCCTCGTATGTCTGAAAAACTACATCCGGTATATCCAATACATCTGTGCTGTAGAGAACCTTTCGTAGTTTTGAAGCCAGTGGCGACAAACCTAGTTGTAAAATGTGCGGGGTAAAGGCTGGGCACTTGAGAATGTGATCCGGGGTAAGTTGGGCATCAGTGCAGTTCTTGCGGGAACTTAAGTTCTCGTTTTGTCGGGAAGAATGGACTGAAACTCATAAATTTAGCTTTCGTATATTCATTTTAATAAAAATGTTATTAGATATTGTTGGCAACATCAATTCCTTATTAGATTAGGACCAAATAATTCAAGGGGCCGTGGATAGCCTAGTGGTTAATAACTCTTTCTCGGAATCGGAAGGTCCCGTGATCGAGTCCTGATACCACTGAAGACGCACGGAGTGTATGCGGAGTACGTGCTCGTTAAATCTGTGGGTCCGAAAGTCTTGTGATAGGTCATGGCGCAGTTTCCCATGGGTACAGGTCCCTGGAGACTATTTCCCTCCCCTTCAGGGACATGTCTAAACTGCGGAGGTGGCGAGAGATGGCAGCATCTGTCACTTATGTGTGTGTTGTATGTGTCTGTCTTACTTGACGAAAGTTTAAAAGTGGGTCTCCTGAATATATATCTACCAACCAACCAAATCATTCAGCAAGTGGTTTGTTGATGGTGCATATTGTAGAAGCGACCACGGCTGCTTTAGGAACAACGTTTCTGAACCAAGTATTTAGATAAACTTATTTCGATTACATTTGTTGAATCAATTTTTTCAGAAACCACATAAGTCCACAAACCATAGCTTTAGAGAAATTGAAAAAAAACCCAGCTGTTTTAACAGCAACCTTTCATCGAAATTACTGAACAAAAAAATTCGCAACAATTTTTTCAGCGGAATGTATTATTACAACTTGAAAGAGTATTAAAAAAAAGTATTATTTAATATTTAAAAATTATGTTAAAGTTTATGGACTTATGGGGTTTCTGGAAAAAAACACCAACTATCTATGTATCGCACTCTCTTGTATCAACTCGACAACGAGGTTTCTCCAAGAAACGTTATTTTCGTTTGCTACACTCTTAAAACAAAAGAGTGAAATCCACTCCTATAGGGGAAGTGCATTTTCGGCACCGGAAAGGAGTGGAAATTAACTCAGATTGAGTCAAAACTGTTCGTTTGTTTTAAGAGTGTACCCACGGCTGTGTAAACCACTCGATTAACATGATTTCTTCACAGAATGTGTGTTTCCTCAAGATAAATTGATTAACATCAAAAACTCAATTTTGATAAAAGTGTGACTTTTGGGGTTTCCGAAAAAATTTATTAATTTCTTCCCGCTTTCTTCCAGGTGATCGGCATCATGTCCGTCTTCTTCATCTGCGTGTCCATCCTGTCCTTCTGTCTGAAGACCCACCCCAACATGCGTGTCCCCGTCATCCGCAACGTCACTGTCCGCACGTCCCCCCCAGGTTCCACTATATCCATTACTCATATACTTAATTTGTTTAACATTAAATCTCTTGCAATTAGAAGAAAGTATCATTTGTTGTTGTTGTTTTCTTTAATTTATGAAATAATAATATTGATTGTCGTCATTTATTGGCTCAGGTTAATTTATTGGTTCTTCCTTTCTTTATTTTTAACAAGTTCTACAACATATGCTTTTTATTCTCCTTTTAATTGTTTTTATCGTTTGTATAATTTTTTATTTAAGATCTAATGTTTTTTAAGGTTTTTAAATCAACATTTTTGTCGCTGTTTTAACCAAATGTTTTAAAATCTACTGTTTTGCGTCTGTTTTTAACCAAATGTTTTTTTAAATCCGTTTTGTGTGTTTTAACTTATATTTTCTATGTGTCTCCTATAATTGGGAGTTTCCTCCTGTAGTGTGCTACATAATAAAATAAATAAACAAACAGGTCCCAACCCGAACCTGACTGCCACACACGCATGGACACTGGACAAGACCCACACCTACCCCCACGACGTCTTTTTCTACATCGAGTGCGTCTGCAACGCGTGGTTCACCTTCGAGATCACCGTGCGCTTCATAGCCTCGCCGAAGAAGTCCGAGTTCGCCTGTGGCGCTGTGAACCTGATCGACTTCACCGCGACGCTGAGTTTCTACATCGACTTGGCCCTGCAAAGGTTATATTAGGTTTTGATTTATTAGTTTTAGATTTGTGTTTGAATTCTTCTTCTTAGCTGCATTACAGCCTTATGCAGGCCTCAGCCTCCGCCACAACAGCTCTTCCCCTGTCCCACTTCAAAAGCAAACCTTTCCAGTTTTTAATTCTCCCCTTTTATTTGGGTTGTAATTTAATTTGTCAGGGAGTGCAGAAACCACTTCAGGAACAAAAATGCAAAGCAATTTCTATTAAAAGAAGCTTATAATTGTCGAGATCACCGTGCGCTTCATAGCCTCGTCTAAGAAGTCCGAGTTCGTCTGTGGTGCGGTGAACCTGATCGACTTCAACGCGACGCTGAGTTTCTATATCGACTTGGCGCTGCAGAGGTTAGATTTGTTATTTTTGGTTTTGTGTTTGTATATTTATCCCTTTTTATTTGGGTTGTGATTGAATCGGCAAATGCAGAAACCACTTCAGTATCGAAAATGCGAAAAAATTCGATTAAAAAGAACACCAGACCAGAACAACCGATTGGTTCAATTTTGAGATCACCATGCGCTTCATAGCCTCGCCGCAGAAGTCAGAGTTCACCTGTGGCGCGGTGAACCTGATCGACTTCACCGAGACGCTGAGTTTCTATATCGACTTGGCATTGCATAGGTAATATTTATTATAGGCTTCCTATCACTTCTTAGCACCTATGACCTGTCTTTTAGATGAGTCCATATCACTCGTAAAACGAAATGGAGTGAGGGGAAATATTTGGTTTAATCCAGGAAATACTACGTTACGTTCTCCAGTGTGGTACCGAATATTTTAAACTAATACTTTACTAGATGCAAAACGATTGACCATCAAGTCAAGATAACAAAGAAATGCATGTGCAATCGTTGGTGGCTATCAGCAATACTCCTTTTACCAATGTTATTACCAATTACAGTGTTGGTGTGACACATTATTTCCAACTAAACTAACACAACAATCCAATATGCTTGAAAAGCAGAATGGGATTAGCAACCCTGCCTCCTTCAAGTTCTTTACTTGTTTTCAAAGTAGACTTTTCTCAATCAAAATATTTGAGATGCTAGGTGAAAGAAGAATTATATTTTTGTTTTGTGTTTCCTCTTTTTATTTGGGTTGTAATTTAATTTGTCGGTGAGTGCAGAAACCACTTCAGTAACAAAAATGATAAACAATTTCTATTAAAAGAAGCTTATAATTGTCGAGATCACCGGGCGCTTCATAGCCTCGTCTAAGAAGTCCGAATTCGCCTGTGGCGCGTTGAACCTGATCGACTTCACCGCGACGCTGAATTTCTACACTGACTTGGCATTGCAGAGGATTGATTAAGTTCAGATTTGTTGTTTTTGTTTGGTGCTTGTGTTTCCCTCCTTTTATTTGGGTTATAATTGGGAATAGGTGAGTGCAGAAACCACTTCAGTCACACATTTCAAATCTTTCAGGAGATAGAAAATACGTCATTGCTACTTCAAATGTCCACATATCTGAACTTTTTTCCCTGTCATAACAAGCATTTAACAACGCAAGCCTGCTTTCCCTACCCCCCCCCCCCTTTGGTTTTCCAGGAAATGGCATGTGATGCGATATTTTCGTTTCCCCCCCCCTCCCTATTTGGGTTTGGAGAGCATTTGCAATTCACCCATAGTTATCATAGTTAAAGTATTACATTGGCAGATCACGTGACCTCCAATGCTAACGACGGGACGCGCATGGAGACCAGAATAAGAGGCGGGCAATGTGGCCAGTGTTGCCACCAGTTTTAGGAGAAAAACAATAAAAAAAGTACCATTTAATTCTAAAATTACAAATCATACCATAAAAATACTACCAAAGCGTTTCACGTTTTTTTTTAAAGTAACCAAAAAGATTCCAAAATGCAGCTAAAATTTTTAGAATTAAATGGTATTTTTTCGTAGTGTTTTTCTCCTAAAACTGGTGGCAACACTGGCCCCATTGTCCTCTTATTCTGGTCTCCATGCGCGTCCCGTCGTTAGCATTGGATGTCACGTGATCTGCCAATCTAATACTTTAACTATGATATCTATGGATTCACCTCACATCAGAGCCTCAAACAAGGTAGGTTTAGAAAACCCCACGAGCTGGTGGGGGAAGCCCAACTTGCGTTGTAAACGTACGGTCTACAGCACTGGAAGCCTTACACTGTAAAAAAAACCTGTACATTTACGACCCTTCAATTTTTATATGTAATAGCCTTATTTGATGGGAAAACGGTATGACCCACTAAATGAAAGACCTTATCCCTTAGACTGTTAGAAAATTATGGCTATTCCCGTATTTTTACAGCTTTACCTCATCTATTGGCTATAGGAAATTATGGCATGATTTTTTTAATGGGGTAATACTGGAATCTTTGCTGCCGTTCTTAATGGTGTAGGTATCATCCAACGTATTCTATAATTGAATAAACATTCTTTTTTCGCAGGTTCGCCAGCCACCTGGAGAACGCGGACATCCTGGAGTTCTTCAGCATCATCCGCATCATGCGGCTGTTCAAGCTGACCCGCCACTCCGCGGGTCTCAAGATCCTCATCCAGACGTTCAAGGCGAGCGCGGGCGAGCTCATCCTGCTCGTCTTCTTCCTGGTCCTCGGCATCGTTATATTCGCCTCGCTCGTGTACTACGCCGAGCGGATCCAATACAACCCCACCAACGACTTCAACAGCATCCCGCTAGGGCTCTGGTGGGCGCTGGTGACGATGACCACGGTCGGATACGGGGACATGGTCCCGAAAACATACGCAGGCATGTTCGTGGGGGCGCTGTGCGCGCTGGCCGGAGTGCTCACCATCTCGCTGCCCGTCCCCGTGATCGTGTCCAACTTCGCCATGTTCTACTCGCACACGCAGGCACGGGCCAAGCTGCCGAAAAAGAGAAGACGGGTCATGCCCGTCGAGCAGATACGGGGACACGTGATGAGGAGCCACGTGCCCATGAGGACGGAGGGACCCCCGCCCGCGAGGAGGATCAACGCACTCAAGCAGAACATACCCAAGGATTTCTTAGGGGGACAGAGATCAGGTAAGACCAGTTAATGTACATGAAACTCCATGTAACGGCATTGTAAGTCACAATTTAAGAGGAGATTAAAAGGTTTTTAAATTTAAAAAATAAATCAAATTAAATAAATCAAGTTGCATTTTTCAGTTTTAATAAGTATGTAGATCAGCTATTCCACTAATTTTTGTTTTTTTTTAATGTTAAAAGTTGTAGTGATAATCCCTTTTTACACATGTGACTTTACACTACAGAAAGGATAATTTCGCATGGAATTAGAAAGATATATTTTTATTTTTGATGTACCGTGGAATGGGGTAACTTTGTCCAAAGCTAATGACTTTTCATTAAATACAATCTTGAAAAATGTTTTGCCTTTTTCAATTAATGCCAACTCTGCCTTGAAGTATAAAGTAAAAAAATATTCAAGAAGAAAGTCAGTATTAGGGTTTTATGATTGGGCCAAAGTTATTTGACGGTAGTTCAGACAAACTCAATACCCAAACCCCATGTAGTTGTAGCGGCCTCAGTAACCCACAGTCTACCAAAAGGATTCTCAGGGTGGAGATGAGTTACCTCGGCTTATATACTACTATTTCCGATGTTATTCAGGATACTGGTAGGAACGCAGAGGTAAATCTGCGCCCTCTAGCGAGTGGATGATTGATTGAGGTTGCGTGCGTGTGGTAACCGCAACATAGTGTTACCAAAGACATTACAACAACCCCTTGTCCATCAAAAGGTACATTTAAGGTGAAGACGAAGTGACCTTCGGTTTATAAACTACAATATACACTGAAGAGCCAAAATAACTGGTATAGGCATACATCTGCGAATTAAGGTGTAAAACCAATCGAAGTTCGTCGCTATGTTCAGCAGCGTCTATATGTGCTGCTATCATGACAGGTCATGAAAATTGAAGGGATTTTGAAAGTATCGGGGGTTGAGAAATGGAATTCCATATCCATGCATCTCCGAGGAGGAGACGAAATTTGGATTTTCACTTACGACAATTTCACGAGTGTACCATGAATATCGATAATCCAGTAAAACATTAAAACTACAACTGCATGTAAGTTTTATTAGAAAATGTATATTCTAATAACTCTTCAAACATGTTTTTACTTTTAAGCTTCTTGGTTGAGTTTTATGGGTAACTAAAGTTGTTCCGCATAAGTTGTTCAAGACAATGGTTTTCATTTGTCTTATATTTCGTTTATTTCGATAAACTGAGGCCGAGAAATTCAATTTTTGCTTGAAACATTTTCCCAATCAGCGTGAATGAGTTATGAAAATTAATTAATACGTAATTAAATTTTTACGATTGTTTCATTACCTGTTAGGACTGTTTCATCATAATGATCTTGTGATTCTTCAGACAGAACTGAACAAACTGGATAAATGGTGCACTGAAAATTGGCTTCTTCTTAATACAGATAAATGCTTTGTTCTTACGTTTACAAGAAAGTTTGCCCCTCATATTAATAACTATACATTAAATAATTAAATTATTACAAGAAAGACATACATGAAAGATCTGGGAGTTATTTATGAAACTAGTTTTAGTTTTAATTTACATATTCAGGATATTACGCTTAGAGCTTCCAAAAAATTAGGAATCCTTAAACGAACTACCTATAATTTTGATGATATTCATTTTCTTATTAATCTCTTTAATACTCGTGTTCGTCCAGTTCTGGAATGTAACTGCATTATTTGGAATCCTTTAAACAAGTCTGAAGTTGTATCGATTGAAAATATCAAAAAAAAAAAAAATTCTCTATTTCATAGCACGTAAGTCACGTGTTTTATTTATTTTTTAAAGTTTGTATTTTATTCAAATTCAATGTTTGTTGTCTGTATTTAATTCGAATTTGGTGTCTTGCCTCAGCTATGTAATTGGAAATTTTATTTCATTTATAGCAGCCAAATAAATAAGTAATTAAATAAATGAAAAGATAAAAGAAAATGCCAATTAAATTTCATGAGCGATAGCTTTTCCTCTTAAGCAAATTTAATCAACATCTCATAAACCACACACATTAAATTTTAATTAAAAATCCAAAATAATATTTTAATCTAACTTCCTATAACTCGTGTTTCAAGTAAAAAAAATACTTTCTTCCAACCAATGAATATATGTAACACACGTACGTTTTCATGAATATCTATAAGGAAAAATGAGATGAACAATATTTTGTTGCTATAAATTGCATTGAAATATTTTTTCTACACCAAACGTTTCTAAGAATACTAGATTTTGTATATTTTCCAGACTATTTTTTAAACATTTGTAAGGAGAGTTTCGTCCATTAGAGCTAACGCCAACGTTCATTTCTGGAAAATTCACCAAAAAGAGATTTTGTTATTCTTCTGAAACTGTTTTATAGAATCTGTTTAATTTTCGTAAATTTTTATTCAGTCTACGGGATGTTCATAATTATTTTACAATACTTGGGATTTTTCTGCCAACGAAATTATTTTAACAAAGTTATGAAATTCTACAGTATGATATCGAAGTGGGGGGAAATTTTCTTTGGGTAATTTGAAATGTAGTTTGAATTTTCTTACAGTGTTAAGAATGTATTAGACATTTAGCTTTTAAATTTAAGACTCTCGATAAAAATTTACATTAAAAAAAGTGTTTTGATCGAATATTAGTTATCAAAAACTAAGTTACAGTAAAAAATATATTTTTATTAAATAAATATTCTGCATAAAGCAAATTTAATTTTTTCATTTTTATGTTTTTATAAATTTATAAAAATAACTAAACATACGATTTGACTAGGGGATTTTTTTTTTGCAAAAATCATTTTGATATCATCAAAAAGTTGAAAATTTCAAAATATTATTTATGATACGAAAACGAGTTCACAAAACCTAAATATTTAAATGCATATAATAAGTAAAGTATTAAGTAAGTAATAAGTATAAGTAATTTTTTTATTAATAGGAAGTGCCTTTTGATTGTGAAAGTACCAAAAAGTTGGATTGGTTGGTTGGTTGGTTGGTTGGTGGACATATATTTTCAGGCTTGTGTGCTTGGTCACAAAGACCCGCTTATAAACCATCGTCAAGAAGGACGGACACGGCATGCACACACTTATAAGACATATGCTGCCATCTATCGCCACCTCCACAATTTAGACATGTCCCTGAAGGGGAGGGAAATAGTCTCCAGGAACCTGTACCCGTGGGAAACTGCGCAATGACCGACAACAGTTCTTTCGGACCCAACAGATTTAACGAGCACGTACTCCGCATATACTCGACAAACACAAACATCCATGCCTTACCGGGATTCGAACCCGAACCCAGAGGCTCCCTAACCGTTGCGCCGCCGGGTCGGCACCAAAAAGTTTACATCCTGCATATACCAGGTCTAAGAGAGTTGCCAAACAAAAGAACTGAAAATCCGGGTTTGGTTTTTTTTAAATAACCGTTTTTAATTCCTATCTCGGTTGATTCTTCAACATCCTAAGCTGCGTTCCGCGTAAAGGATCTTTGAAGTGGTTGGTTGGTAGACATATATATTCAGGTTGTGTGCTGGTCAGCGACCCGCTTATAAACCTTCGCAAGTAAGACAGACACAACAGACAACACACACACATAAGTGGATCCATCTAATTTTAGAGACAGAGGCCAACTAGAGGATCCCAGAATTGGCTTGTCACCCCAGAGTATTGATTTGGTATGGAACTTAGAGGACTTTCGGACCCAACAGATTTAACGAGCACGTACTCCGCATATACTCGGTAGGTCTTCAGTGGTACCGATACTCGATCGCAGGACCTTCCGATCCCGAGACGAGACGCTGACCACTAGGCTCACTACGGCCCATCTTTGAAGGATAAGTAATTGAATCAGATTAAGTTTCGAGACTGAATCCACGTTTTGGAAATAGAGACGCCGATCCTTTTAGCTGTTCTCAACTATCCAAATTATATGTGTCGCGGCCAGTGAAATTTTCGAAATAAGCTAGGCGAATATTCGGATTTCCGTTTAAAGATGTATTGGCTAGATTTTTTATCAAGTTGGGTTTGTTTAGTTTAGTTTGAATTATCGTCGCACTACACGAGGGCTATTGGCGACGGGCGTCGTATTTTAGAACCACAGTCAAGTGACGGCAAGTTGGGTTTGGCAAAACGATAACCTAAGCTTGTTTCTTGTATGAGACCCCACCTAAATCCTAAAAAATTATATTTTGAAACAATATATACTAAAGCGTATGTTTCGCAAAATATATATATATATACTGAAAATATATATACTAAAACGCATCCTATAAACGGCCCAAATGTCCGACGAACAATATCCCGTGTACAGGGAGTGCACGTTAAATATCCTTCAAAGTCCTAACGGTGAGTACGATGTCGCCCTTAACGGCTCCGTTGGGTGCCTACTCAGGTGTCGGCTCGTCACTTGACTATGGTTCTAAAATACGACGCCCGTCGCCAATAGCCCTTGTGTAGCTCTAGTGCGACGATAATTCAAACTAAACTAAACTCGAGAGAAGAGTTAGACATTGGGTAGGAATATTGATTTTGGTTAAATTTACGTCCCACTAGAGCTATAAAAAGACTGTTTGAAGTGATAAAGTCCGAACCTGGAACCTAACGCGACATTGTAATGGACACCGTATGCGGTGTTAAATCTTTGGACCAACTATGACAGATTTAACATTCCCCAGTTTCATGTTCACGACGGACTAAACTAAACCAAAACGCATATTTTGTATGTTTCGATACAGTGGATCCTCGAATATCCATCCCTCTTTTATCAGAAACTCTCTAATAATCGACGGTCTTTAAAGGCGCGTTCATATGTGCTGAGAAATTGGCGGCATTTTGCCGACAATTTTGTGGAACCTAATAACCCCGTTCACATGCATATGCCGACATTTCGGAAGTGACGTCGTAGCCAAAGAGTTCTATAGTAGGGTAGAGGAACGACTCGTACTGAGCTGCGATCGGCAGCCATGGCTCACTACGGAGCCCGAATAGAGTGGCAAAAGTGCTAGTTAATTTATAATTTTGATACTGAGAAAGGAAGTGCACCCAGGGCCAAGGCGGGAATCGAGCCCGCACCTGTTACAGCGCGCGGACTGCTAGCGTTATGGCCTGCGATCCAAAGCACTCGGCCATCGGGCCCCACATGCCACCCTATATTGTCTCCGTGTTGGTCCTTGGTGCTGTTGCCAGGTTCAGTCTCTACCCTACTATAGAACTCTTTGGTCGTAGCGCTAAAGTCAAATGGGTCGTAGTGAGCCTAGTGGTCAGCGTCTCGGGATCGGAAGGTCCTGCGATCGAGTCCCGGTACCACTGAAGACCTACCGAGTATATGCGGAGTACGTGCTCGTTAAATCTGTTGGGTCCTAAAGTCCTCTAAGTTCCCATACCAAATCAATACCTCTGGGGGTGACAAGCGAATTCTGGGGATCCTCTAGTTGGCCTCTGTCTCTAAAAATTAGAGGGATCCACTTATGTGTGTGTGTTGTATGTTGTGTCTGTCTTACTTGACGAAGGTTTATAAGCGGGTCGCTGACCAAGCACACAAACCTGAATATATATATCTACCAACCAACCAACGTCACATCCAGGGTTACTACACGATGGAACTCTTTTCGCCGTTTTTGGCTATTATATTTTAAAAACAATTTTTCTATTAAAAATTAGAAATGCTTGCAAATAAGATTAACTTTGGATCCGCAGAATTATCCTTCTTAATTACAATGGTAACCGAAAGTTTTAATGAATTATATTTTTGTTTAAATGGAATTGAAAGATTTTTTTTTTAGTTTTACCAAAAATTCTAAAAATAAAGAATTAATAATAAAATAAACTCCTGCCAGGCATCTTAATAATAAATATTTCCAAAGAGATTATTAAATGTGTATCAATATGGAAACACAATATAATGAAAAATTAACAAAACCTTAATAAATGTATTCATACTCCCAGTTTTATAAGCATTCTTATATTCTAAAACAATTGCTCCCAATACAACTGACTATTTTATGCACTTGATAGCCGAGTAACTAACGCCAAATATTCCGTTGATTAACAAACCGAAATGCATACAGAGGTGTCATAAAATCATTACTACCTACGAGGTAGGTACGTTTTTGTTAGCGCTATTTCCCTAGAGAGGGACCTTTTTTTCCCCCGAATGGCGGCAAATTGCCGCCATTTGCCCTTCATGTGAACGCGCTCTAATTCAACATTAAAAAAATATCTATTTTCTTGCGGATACATATGTCAGATATACACTTAGGTTTTTTTTTAATAATGTCCTGTAAAATTTTAATGAAAAATGACCTTAACCTTCTGAGAATATTAGTTGTTGGACCAAATATAACAATACGCACTGCAAAATAACTCATACTCTGTGTTAACGAAAGATGATAAAGTATAAATATGCTACTGAAAGTTCTATGAAATACTTGCAAATCCACCCAGAAAGAATGTTTTATAAATTAATTTCGTTTTAGGTTTAACAGATTCCAATATCATTTGCGAAAAATAGTTATTTTTTATTAGAAAGGAAAGTGTATTTCGATTAAATTATATTTAGATTAATTTGTATTAAATTATCACGTAAAGCGTTTCCAGATCACTGGTTTTTTTTCTTTTTCGAATTCCATTGTGGCCGTTCTGATTGACGATTATTAAATTAGCAAAAATTGATTAAACTAGTATCAATGTCGAAATGGTTCTATTGCTATAAAACTCTCGCCACATGAAAGCACCATTAAGGGTTGAATCCTTTAAAAGTTGTTTTGTTATTATAAGACTGTCGTCACAAAGAAACCAACATTCAGGATTGTATATTTGTAAACGTATTTTTTGTGTTCAAAGTACATGTTATCTAATTTTATTAAATAATACTACTAACATAATAAGAAAATTTATTGTTATTATTTAACTTCTACTAATATCAAATTTCGCTAGTGAAGTTGCCACTTGATGGAATGGTTTGATGAAATTTCCTCTTCTACTAATGTCTCACTTCGTTAACTACAATAATTCAATATAAATTGACCCAGTTCCAAATACATGGGTTTTCTAACCACCTGAGCAATATGTTGAGAAACCAAATTACCGTTTTGATAGAATTCCAGGTATGGTATCAAACGTAAGTGAGCGATTCTATTTAAAATCGGAGAGATTTTCTAATGCAGTTTGTGGAGTTTGCGTTGAACTTAGATTCCTTCACACTTGGCCTGCAACGGAATATTCTTCTAAATTTAATGGCTTCGCTTTTTTGTGATCACAGACTATTTTATTGCATAAGGAACCATTACATTATTGTGATAATAGGCTTGAAGGAAAGAAATAGTATAAACAATTGCAAACTTTGAAGTTTTGGGTAAATTTTACATTTGCGAAATAGATTTGCAAATATCTCTTAAAATAAATTGATAAAAATATTACATTTGTAAGTAAATACTATTTTATATTTAAATAAATATAAATTAATACCTCCATTGATATTCTATCATGATTTTAAAGTAGTAATGAATCATCTTAAATTTTTTACGAATAACTTGATAACAGATAAA
Organism: Oedothorax gibbosus; assembly: GCA_019343175.1. Classification (NCBI taxonomy): domain Eukaryota; kingdom Metazoa; phylum Arthropoda; class Arachnida; order Araneae; family Linyphiidae; genus Oedothorax; species Oedothorax gibbosus. The sequence continues at coordinate 832,301 of JAFNEN010000241.1, forward strand.
GTTTTTTTAAATATTCAAAAAAATTAAATAAATCAGGCTATAATTCCTAAAATCATGTTTAAAATATTTTTTGTTAATAAATAACTTCTTGAAAACATAAAGCAAAAATGAAAGCTACATTTTAAAATTTATCTTCAATTTTCATTTAATTATTATTTTTTTTTTAAATAAGTACTGGAAGTGCAAATCGAGGAATTTATTTCGAACAAACAAAATTTCATTTTACTATACAAAAATAAAACCTACACAAATACAGTTTTGTATAGACAGATGAATAAATAAAAAGACAAATAAAAAAAAGTTATCATAGAAATCCTAGTAATGTATTTTTCGTATGATTTTAAATTTCGGAATCAGAATCCTCTAAAACGAATAGAAATATAAAAATTCCATTTCTGATTTTCAAATCCATCGTATTACTTTCATTATCTGATAGATCATATTAGATACTTGAAAGTAAAAAGACCAAATATGTTTTTATATTATTAAAATATATATATAATTCATTTTTTACCAAATGTAACAAATATGAGAAAAATTGACATTGGAAAATCTTAAGTAAAAGTATTTTGTTTAAAAAAGAGGAGATACATTGGTATAAATAGTTTTTTTTATAATTGTGAAAAAAATCGATTTTTAAACTATAATTTTTAATTAAGGACGCGTGCAAAAGTTTACTTTTAAGAAAACCACTGATTAAAAAGTTATAGCTTTTAAATAACCAAGATAAGTTACTTTTTTTACCCAGAAACAGTGAAAAAAAGTATTTTTTTTCATTTTTTATAAACTTTAAAGATGCCAACATTCAATTAAAATTCCATTTATAATATCATAAAATCCAGAATTTTATGATCTCTTTATTATAAATATTATCGCGTGAAAGTTATTATTTTTTTATTTTGTAATCAGTATCCATGTCATAAATGTTTGACTTTAAACTAAAAAATAAGTTTGATTTTGAAGTTTCCATAGATTTATCGATGAATTTTTTACGTAAAAAAATTGATGAACGTGAATTATTTTTGAACCAATGAGATTTGATTTTTTCAATTATAAAAATTACTGTATGAAACACGTGTGAAAAGTAACTTTTTAACACTGTCATTATTTCAACTCGCTCGTACCTGCTCGTGAAATAAAATCCACTAGTTTTAAAAAGTTGTTACTTTCACACTTGTTGATAAATAACTATTACAGTATTTAAAATTTGCAACAAAACACTGTACAACTTTTTTTCAAAACTAAAATCAATTACCACACGTGAAATTTAGATTAAAAAAAAAGTTGGTTTGTTACAGAATCTGTCACTTAAACCGCTTTCACACAACATTTGTGCTCAACAGGAAACACACTATATAACAGCACCTCGTAAAGAATTTCGCCAAACAAGGCCTTTAGCTAGTTCTAATTTAAACTTTTAAACGCCAAATTTTCTTTAATCTTCTTTTGCAGATTTAGTAATTAATCTTTATCGTTTGCTAAATTTTTCTATGTAATTTTTTTAATAAATACTTTTTTGCCGTCACAACTTTACAGTTTAATAAAATAAATTAGTAAAATTGATTCTTTAAAAATAAAAGCGAAAGTTAGAATTCTCTGTGCATCTTCCTTCATACATATAAAAATAATTATCAAAATAACTATATTGTGCCATTACAACAATCCAAATTAAATTATATCACAAAAATAAATATTTTTCAAGAGTTTTATTTTTATTTTAAATAAAGTTTCTCGTTCAATTGACGAAATGGCAACAGTGAAAATATTGAATAAAAAATGGAATTCGCATGTTATTTGAATGAAGATTTAATTTTTAGTAATTTAAATTTTTAGTAAACTTCTAACTTAAATTTTTTAATGAAATTCGGGATGTAGCATATTCTAATTTTTTGCTTCAAAAGGACGTACCCCACTTGTTTGTGGAACTTATAGTTCTTTCTGTGAAAGTGGGTGACAGACTGACGGACTGAACGATTATAATACCTTCCGCTTTTTACGTTATAAACGTAGTGTGGAAGCTGAAACAAGTTTTAATGTTTATTCAGAATAACGTGTATTTTTTTTACTTAGGTAGAGGTGAAACGTTTTGCTAGGGAAAAATTAGCCTAATCGATTTGACTTTTTCATGCAAAATGAGTATCCATATACTTGTATTTTTCTCTTGAAATGGGACAGCTGACGGAAAACGAATCGTTCGCTTTCGCATTAACTATTGACTGAAACATTTTAAATCGACTATCCCGAATACATCATTAATTTTTCTGCAATCAGATCGTTCAAAGGCACTGTTGCCGAAAACGAGAAAAAACGCATGCGTTCCTTCTGTCGCATGCGAAAACTATTGACTTACATTGTTATGAGATCATCGAACGTAAGTCCGCGAAATACGAACCATTCAATTAATTTTTCTGCACATCAGATTCGTTCAAAATGGGCACTAGTTACCCAAAAACCGCAGAAAAAACGTAAATGCGGTTTCCGCTTCTGTCGCATGCTAAAACCTCATTGACTTAACATTGTTACTGAGATCATCCGGAACCGTAAGTCCGGCGAAATTACCGGAACCATTGCGTGTGAAACGAGCCTTTCTCGTTGCTTCTTAAATACCCTAAAACTCGACTAGTCCTTTCAATGAGTAACAAACAAAATATGATTTCTAAGAAACATATACAAACTTTTAATAAACTGTCTTCTTGTACATATTTAATGACGTTTGAGACTCACGAAAGACAAAAATGACTTTGACACATTATTAATTACTTTTTGAAGTCAGGAGAGTGGCCATCATGAACTTGATCTCGCGGCAGGTGCTAAAGTAATTAATCAAAGTTGAGTATAGCAGAAACTTTATGAAAATAACCTGGAAATGACAAGGTTTAAGTAAATTAACGAATATAGGAACTACTATCTGTACTTATCCAAAGCGAGTAGTAAAGTTATATAATATATTTTTAGCCTACTTTTCTTTTTTTAATTCGAAATAAATATAAAAAATGAAAAAGTAAGTATTGACATGCGGTTGTTGTCCGCCTGTCTGTCCGTACCCCTTTCAAAATCGGTTCTGTCATTCGGATCTTAAAAATTCTTTTTTTGTTAGAAAGCTATGACCTCAGAGACCCAACTTTCATACTTTTTTCTGTCTCGTGTAGAGGTAGTGCACGTTAAATATCTTTCAAAGTCCTAACGCTGCGTATGATGTCGCCCTTAACGGTTTTGTTGGGTGCCTACTCAGGTGTCGGCTCGTCACTTGACTGTGATTTTAAAATACGACGCCCGTCACCAATAGCCCTCGTGTAGCTCTAGTGCGACGATTATTCAAACTAAAACTAAAACCTGTCCTCGTGTTAATCATAATATAAGTAGTCGTTCAGGAAAATATTCCCGTCGGCGGCAAAAAACGTCGTGAACATGAAACTGGTGAATGTTAAATATGTCATGGTTAGTCCTAAGATTTAACACCGCATACGGTGTCCATTACAATGTCGCGTTTGGTTCCAGGTTCGGCCAACAGTCTTTTTGTAGCTCTAGCATGACGTAAATTTAACTAAAATCAATATTCCTTCTCAATGTCTAACTCTTCTCGCGAAGAAAACGAAATTCATCACTTAAAATAATAACTAAAATCATAAAATAAAATAAAAAACTTTAAGAACATGATACATTTTTAATCTACCCTTCTCTTGTTCAATCTCTGATGTCACTTTTGACATACGTAAAAATAAAAAGGCGAAAAAATGTGTCAAACTCGAGACTTTTAAAAATAATGGACTGACCATTGACAGACATGAAAGGTAAAACTCATTAGTCACGTGACTTGGTACGGGGCTCAGACCATAGAAAGTGTTTTGAAAATGATCACAGAAGCTATGGGGAGCCAAGTCGGTAAGGCGTTTGCCTTGCATGGAAAAGGTCCGAGGTTTGGGGCCGGGCATTGACAAAATAACTGCAGACCTATAAACGGGCCGTGCAGCCCAAAACTGTCCGACGAATAATACAACGTGTAGAGGGATTGCGGTTTAAATACGTTCCAAAGTCCAGACGCTGCGTACGATATCGCACTTAACGGTTGAGTTGGGTGCCTACTCAGATGTCGGCTCGTCACTTAATTGTGGTTCTAAAATACGACGCCCGTCATCAATAGCCCTCGTGTAGCTCTAGTGCGACGATAATTCAAACTAAACTAAAATAAAATGTACAATTCAAACGGGGCGGAACGGGATTTGTTTGCGTGATAGAAGGCAGTGCTTGACGTAGTTGTGACGTCAATGAAGGCGTGAGCGTTCCACTCGCCCATTGTGAGAATTTTTCACTCTGCTTTCCAATGAATAGGAGAGTCATTCAAAATAAAACAAACATATTTCGAGTCGGGAAACATATTTCGAGTCGGGAAACAAATTTCGAGTCGGGAAACATATTTCGAGTCGGGAAACAAATTTCGAGTCGTTCGGGAAATGTCACTATAAATGAAATCTGTAAAGCATAGAATCTCGACGCGTCGCACTATGTTGCTCTATGTTAAGGCTGGAGGCCCCAGCTCATATTTTGGACTCGTCACTTGACATTGGTTCCAAATAACAAGGCCCAAACAAACCAAATAACAGTTTTTTTGTATAGCTCTAGTGTGAAGTTAAATCAAATTATTGTAGACATTTACTGCTAAAAAGACTAAACTCTCGGCTCAACAGCCAATAGAGCCAAGGCGCCGTCCATTATGCTATGTTGACCTACTTGTCTAGGCATTGCCGAAGTGTCGCCTCCCAACCTCATATTTAGGCTCAAGCCTGTACCATTGTTATCCAAAATCCAATGCAAGGATAAACGGATGGTAAGAATCGGGTTCGATTGAACCCCGACTTCCCAAGGAAGTTACTAATCCAATCGCCCCATTCGGCTCAGACATTTACTGCTATAAAGTGATAAACGTAGCGACCTTTTTCGCCAAATAGGGCTGGGAAAAACCATGATGCATCCCATTGCCTCACGCGAAAGGTCCCAGGTTCAAATCCGATCATTGTCAAATTACTGCCGACCTTTAAAAAGTCTGTGCATAAAAAAAAGTCCCACGAATGAGAGGAGTTGCTCGTTAAATATGTTTCTAAAACTCGGTGCCGTGTACAATGTCAACCTTAAAAGTTACATTGGGTGCCTCCACATGTGTCTGCTCGTCACTTGACTATAATCCTAAATTACGATGCTATAGCCCTCGTGTTTCTCTAGTGAGACGTTAATTCAACCAAACCAACTCAACCATTTTTTTACAACAATATAGCATGTTGCATGTTTGACAAAATGAATGCCCTAACTTAACCCTAATCCATCAGCCCTGTCCTTTTCCTAGCTCTAGAGTGAAGTTTATTCAAATTATCGCAGTCATTTACTTAAACGGCAGCGATAAAGGGTTAAAAGTAGCAACCTTTCTCGCCAAATTAGTAACTTGGCGAGATTCATTTCGGCCCCTCCTTCTGTTGTCCTTTACTCCCAATGACATTATCTCTTCTTCTTGCTACTTAGGTCGTTGTCAATGTGTCAAACCCGAGTATAAGACAATCATTTACTTGATCTCGCCTCAGGTGTTGGAGTTAATTTTAATCAAATTTTCATTTTGTCAAGAACTCCTAGAAATGGTGATCGAAAGAGATCATTTCGTTTATTGCTTGATAATTTCATTTTCATTTAGTAATTTATTTAAGCGTTCAACTGGTTGGCGTTTCGTAAAAATCAAACATCGTAACTGTTGTCTTTTTACTTTCAATTACCTAATATAGAATATAAGGTCATGAAACTATTGCAGTGTGGCCGAAAAAATCCGAAATGTCGATTTTGTGTTTTCGACACGTTTTGGTGGTTGCATTTTTGGTAACTATGAAGGGTGTGTTATTATTAACTAATGATGTCTGATAATTTAATAATTTAACTATCCAATTGAAGAATGCTATTTGTTATGAATCATATAAATAATAGTTAGAAAAATTTACGTTATGGGAATTTGGTTTAGTTTATTTGAATTATCGTCGCACTAGAGCTACACGAGGGCTATTGGCGACGGGCGTCGTAATTTTAGAACCACAGTCAAGTGACGAGCCGACACCTGATATGGGAATTTGGCACACTGGTTGTTGTGTTTACTTAAACTTAAAATCAACCTAAAGTCAAGTTATAAGCATTGTATATTTGTTAAGTTATAAACATATATATTTTAGAACCGACAGTTGAATCCTGCATACTTCATAAATACATTTTTAAATTATTATCTTATTAAAGAATTTATAAAGTTCCTTCAATTAAAAACACTTCGAAATTTAACTCGTCGTTTTAAGAAAAGAAATACATGTTAAGTTATAATTTAATATTATTTATTATTAGATCTGATCTGTGCTATCTGATTAAACAACTAAATATTCAATGGAAGTATAATTTATAAACTTTAACTCTTTACCACCACGATTACCAATTAAGATTATAGTAATCGTGAAAGTTTCATTAATATATTTTTTTCTAAATAATAAAATTAATTTTATTTATATTTCTTCGTTCTTTATAGTAACATTTATATAGCGAGTACGAAATTAAACGTTGATTTAAATTAAATGAATAAGATAAAAAAAAAACATCATTGTATTAAAAAGAGAATACATTTAAAAGCACTGTAATGCATGACACAAATTGGTCATATTTTCATTTTTCAATGAAAGACCATTATTGCAATCACTGTAAATAGCATTCGAACATCTAGAAACTCGAAGTAAACATGAGTTTGTGGCAAAGTATTAAACCTAAACAAAGTATTTTATTTTTAAAAACCGCAGATTCTTAATAATTTCAAGGGAACACAACATATTTGAGACAAACTAAAGTAAATAAAAAAAAATCAAACCAAACTGTTGTAGATTATGCTAAACAAAATCCAAAATAAATGAAAAAAAACGTGTTTTAAAATTCAATAAACAAGTACGTATATAATTAAGTTCAAGAAAGGTTTTTTTTATTTTATTTTTACTAATCCATTATATGGTAATTGTTTATTTTAAAATGTTTCATTTGTTACGTTTAGTTTAGAAGTGTTAGTTGATATGAAAATGAAGACTATTTGTAGAAACAGTAAAATTAAATTTAATATGTTTATGCCGAAATTGAAAATACTACCGCTAAAAAAATTACCACCACTATTTTTTAGAAATGCAAAAGAAGATGCTTTTCAGCATCATTTTACAATTTGAAGTACTAAAACTTTTTACGAAAAACAGGAATTTAAAATAACAATGTAACGTATTAATAAAAAAAAACCGGTTACGTTGTATAAAAAGAATTTTAATGCACCTCCAATGTAAAATAGTTATTTAAACTACCTGAAAAAGAATATGCATTAAAAAGGCATTTGGAAAATAAAATATTGACTTATTTAATAGCATGTTTGTGGTTACGCATAACAAAACATTCGCCAGCAAATCGCGGCGTCTTTGTATGAGTAACATAATCAGATTCTTAAAATGAAATATTCCAGTCTAATATATATTTAATAGCACGAAAATGAAATAAACTCTATGTGCCTTGAAGGATTAACAATAACCCGATATTTTATGGAAATACGTTTTGCATAAATTCAATAAAAGCCTCAAAACACTCAATTGGTGTTTTGCGAAATCGGTTTTCGTTTTGTGTATAGCTGTCATTTGGAACACTTTTTTTTATTTCGAATTTCTTTATGGTGGTTTGAATTACTTGGCGATGCTTGGCGTGAAAAATAAGTGATGCCACCGGAATTTTGCTAATTACAACTAAGAGGAGACCATAGGACTGATATATTAGTAGAAATGGTAACTATATTCGAATACCCCGTGTAAAAAGTAGTTCAATTAAATGTGTTATTTGCAACATATGTACAAGGCAACTTAAATTCTGTTGGCGAAACAAAGCGTCCATTTTTAAAAGAGTAAATTTTCTTATTACGTGTGTTGCATAGATATCATAGTTAAAGTATTAGATTGGCAGATCACGCGACCTCCAGTGCTAACGACGGGACGCGCATGGAGGCCAAATAAGAAGGCAAAATGGCCAGTGTTGCTGCCACTTTAAGGAAAAAAATACTACAAAAAAATACCATCTAATTCTAAAATTACAAAAAAATATCGTAAAAACACTAGCTGCATTTAGGAATCTTTTTAGTGATTTTAAATCCTTTTCTAGTATTTTTTTTTTTGTAATTTTAGAATTAGATGGTATTTTTTCGTAGTATTTTTCTCCTTAAAGTGGCAGCAACACTGGCCATTTTGCCCTCTTATTTTGGCCTCGCGCGTCCCGTCGTTAGCATTGGAGGTCACGTGATCTGCCAATCTAATACTTTAACTATGGAGTTTTCCATTTCGTGACCCCAAAAGAAATCTATGGCGACTTACGGAATTTTTTGGCTACAAAACCTAGTATACACAGTAAAAGGACCACAGTATAGACAGTTAAAGAATAAGAAATTTTTAGTTCTGCGATTTTATTTCTGGCATTCGGAGACAACTTTCTCGCAAAATGCTTTAAAACTGTCACCCTACAATCGTAAAACGTTTTTACTTTTATTTAGTTTAGTTTGAAATATCGTCGCACTAGAGCTACACGAGGGCTATTGGCGACGGGCGTCGTATTATAGAACCACAGTCAAGTGACGAGCCGACACCTGAGTTGGCACCCACCGCAATCGTTAAGGGCGACATCGTACGCAGCGTTGGGACTTTGGAGCGTTTTTTAACGTGCACTCCCTCTACAAGAGGTATTATTCGTCGGACATTTTTGGCTGCACGGGCCGTTTATAGGTCGGCAGTTATTTTGGCGATGCTAGGCGAGTGCCTAACCGACTGGGCTCCCCAGCCGCGTTTTTACTTTTGTCCTTTGGTATAATCTACTTACTTCGCCTTTACTTCAATTCCTTCTATAGTTTTTAAACTGCCCAAAAAGAACCGCCTAATATATGTAGGAAATTGTTAGGTGTTGGTTCGGGCCTATTTGTGAAGCGATAAGTGGCTTCACTTGAAGAACAGATTTTTCATTGGTTTTTGAACAAACAGCATCTTCCAATTGAATTCCTGACCTCCCTGTTTATTCTTTTACTTTGAAGGAGTACAGATGAAACTTTTTTCAGTTGAATTGCAGTTGAATTTTAAAAAGAAGTGACATATATCGCTATATAAATGCAAATTATCGTATTTTTAACGAAATCATTTCAAAAGATAGCATAGCAATATGCGTTTACATATTATGTCTAAAGAGATGAAGGGGGTAACTTTAATGCAAAAGCACAAAACCTACGTAACCCGTAAATTTAAGTTTCGTTAATTATTATACTCGCCGCCAACCAAATTAGAACAAGTTAGGGATGGCGGTTTTTCAGAAAAAAATGGTTTTTCAAAAACCCGTTTTTTACAACGCCGGTAAAACCAACCCGGTTTTTCCGAACCTTAAAAACTGGTTTCCATGAAACCGGTTTTTGTAATGGCAAAAAACGGTTTTCCATTTTTTAAAAAAGTTTTTTCAGTTTCTTATTAATTAATTGAAAATATCAATTTGTAAACTTTACTTTCGAATTAAAAAAAAAACAATTTACACAGTCAATTTTAAATGTTTAAAGTGTTTTGTTGAAAACTAAGTTCTAGGTTTTCTTCCTAATTCTTACTTTCTTATTATTTAAAATTATAATGTTCCTTTTTTTTTATTCCGGTTTTTCTAATCGTTTTGAGTATTTTTATTAAGCTTTGCATTATTCCATCTCTATTACCTTTTCTTTTTTTTTTAAATTTAATTCCTCCCGTTTGCTATCTATGCCGTTAACATAGTGCAAAACTAACATTTTTTTTTAATTATATAATTAAAAAAAAAACGCTAATGGCGGTTTTTGAGAAAAAACGATTTCCGGTTTTTAGACAGTTTTCCCCGCAGAAAACCGGTTTCCGGTTTAGACCGGCCTTATGAAAAAAAAAACGGTTTTCAGTCAAAACCGAGGGCAACAAACCGGTTTCGGTTTTCCCTCCCTAAAGTGTAACAATTAAGGGTGGCGGGAACTATAGTTTTTTTTTTCTTTTTATGGTATAGGTGCCCCACTTTTCGTATTTAATTTTCCAGCAAATTGGCTAAAGTGTAACTTTGTTTCCACTGCATGAGTTAACATGAAGTACATCATACTCTGAGCATGAGTAACATCATACTCTCGTTGACGCCAATGCAGTTGTCAGCCGTAGACTTATCAAAAATAATTTTAAATATTCCATCCCTGCTCTAAATTGTAACCGTACAGTATCTTCAATAATAGCCAGACTACGAACAAAACATTTAAAAGGAATGAAAATCTCAACGGAAGGACAAAGAAGCTTCTCCACACACTGCCCTAACTGTCCTGGTGTCCAACTGTCCCCGCAGCATATCTTTGGCTGCCCAGCAATTCAAGCCAGGCTCTTCAGGATTGGCTTTGAAGACCCAGAAATTTTAATTCTCTCCGAAGATGCAGAAGAAATAGCGAAAGCTGTCTACGACAGCTTCGGATCCATCTAGTTTTTGCACACATCATGGACACGACAACAACAACAGTTAACATGAAAATTTTTAATTAAAAATTTAATTTCATTAAATTTTATAAAACTTTACTTCTATAACAGATAATTATAAATGACTTCTCTATACTTTAACATTTAGTTAAGTTAAAAGAAACTATGAATTTTTAAAAGTAATATGTGTTACTAGAAAATCTGACATTCAAGTGACAGATTTATGCATCTACAACCCCTGGATAAATTATCAGACGCACTGTATTTTTTTTTTTAGTAATGATGAAAACATACCAAAGAATGCCATGTCATTAAAAAAGATGTCGATATATGTATGAAGTAGAATAACATCTACTTCACAGGAGAGCATACTTATTATTTAGTTAACTACAGAAATGAAGGTAGTTTGGACGTCCAAGATTTTTTATTATAAAGAAATCATTTAAAGTATTTAACGGGACGGAGTCCGAAGCAAAAGCTCGGCCCGCCAAAAAGAGCACACAACCTTACACCTCGAAGTCTAATTAAGAAGTGACTCTAGTTTTAATGGTTGTGAGAAGAGTGGATCTGAAGTCAAAACAAAGTCTGCGGCGTCTGGGAAAGAATGTATTGACGCCTATTAAAACGTGGGAACTGTTCGATGGATCGGCAAGGCATTAACGGAGAGTTATTAAGAAAGAACTGAATATTAGAATATTAGAGATTTGTGTGGTTAATATTATAACTTTATAGAGATTTATACGATATATCACATGTATTAAGTATAGCAGATAGTATTTTCTATTCAATAGCTTAAGTTTAGGAACACAAATGTCCTTCTAAAGGTATTTTGTTCATCATTGATTGATACATGAAATCTTGCAGTGGGTCTAATAATTTGTCCACACTCTTAAAACAAAAGAGTGAAATGTACTCCTATAGGAGAAGTGCATTTTCGGCACCGGAAAGGAGTGAAAATTAACTCAGACTGAGTTAAAACCGCTCGTTTTAAGAGTGTAGGACGCAGATTGTTTTCTTTTATTTCTTTTACCCACTCCGAAAAACAGTGAAATTCACTCCTATAGGAGAAGTGCATTTTCGGCACGGAAAGGAGTGAAAATTAACTCAGACTGAGTTAAAACCGCTCGTTTGTTTTAAGAGTGCAGGGACTGTACATCGCTCAGATAGTTAAAATGTATGATTTATTGCTGGGATGAACAAACTACGTAAAAAGCCAGGTTTAAAGCTCAGCAGGTTAAGCAGGAACAAATCAAAACTAGGTTTCAGAAGAAACATTTGGAGGGTTCAGAATACAAGTGAACCAAGTTCGCGTCATTTGCGAGTTAAGGGGATACGGTACCCAAAACATTAGTTCTAGAAATAATAACATAAACTTGAAATTATAGTGGTTTTATAAAATGTTCACTCTAAATAAACATTTTCTAGCAATAAGAACAAATATTTACAAGTAGTTTGTCATTTTTTTTATTTAAATAATCACCATTCATTAATATAAATAATCACCTTCAAATCATTTGAACGTGATATTAAAATAATTAGGCAATCAATAAATGCCAATTTAATAAATACTGTTTTTGCACGTTATTATAAAAAAATAGTGTATGACAACACGTTGAAAATAGCCTTTTTTAAACTCGTGAATTTATTTCACTCGCTCGTACCTCGCTTGTGAAATAATTTATTCAACTCGTTTAAAAAAAGCCTTACTTTTCACACTAGTTGCATAAATAACTTATGGACTTGGTTCACTTGTATTGTAAGCCCTTCATTTGCCCCAAATCCATGTTTGCCGGACTCTGCAGTATCCGGACAGAACCCCGTAATTTACGTTCACGCCTAATTGGGCCAATCCAGTTTTCCCGGATTAGGACTTGTTCCCGGACTAAGAAATTCGATTAGGTTGTAGAAGGGGATTAGGGGCGAGTTGGATGGCTCTTTCGAATTGGAACTTTGGAACATGGGATAGAATGGATTGTCGTTTGTGTGCTAAATAGATGGTTTTTAATTGTAAATTACCCACCTGGGCAGAGGGATTAAAACTGATTTTGTTCTATATTTCTAAAGTTTTGCACTTAGCACATTCGCATAAGTAAGCGCGTCGTTTGAAAAGCTTCAGCAAGAGGATGGTTGGTTGGCACATGTATTTCCGGCTTGTGTACTTGATCAGAGACCCGCTCATAAAACTTCGTCAATTATAACAGAGACACAGACAGATTTTTTACTGACACAGAAAGAGGAGGAACACAGGGCGAAGGCGGGAATCGAACCCGCACCCGGTACAGTGCGCAGAATATATATATATATGTGTGTGTGTGTGTGTGTGTGTACATATATATAGCAGGTAGGTAATCGTTTTCTGCTGACTATTTCTAGCTTTTCATGAGGAGCTTAAAAACAGCCAATCACGCCTCGTCCTTAATAACTCTGGTCAAGTGACGAGGTCGACACCTGTACTTTAACAATGCGCCGTCAGATCCACTCTTATTTAGCGAAAACGTCTGTTCCTGTACTCTTAGGAACCCAGTAATATGTATAAGTTAATTTTTTTTCCACAACATGTACTTATCAATACTGCCTTAGGCCAGAAACTCTACAGTATCTACAACTGCGACTTGTACTGTGTACTTGTGACTTGATAGAGTAAAGCCCATTTCACACCATGTCACAACTACTTGCAACTCCCATAGGACACCATGCATTTAAAAGTTGCACTCAAGTCGTGAGATTTTTTAATGCGAGCACGAAAAAATCTCAAGTTGCATGTAGCGTTAGCCAATCAGAATTCAGTATTTGTTTGCTACATTGTGGCGTACTAGACTTAGCCAACTGGTTGTTTATTTACTTTGTAAGACGCCAACTTTCCTTGCTTGCGAAAATCTGCGCAATTAAAAATGGGTAGTAAATGGACGGCAAAAATGGAAATTGATCTTATTAATGAAGTTCGGAAACATAAATTTCTGTATGATGCAAGCGATGCCCTGCATTCGAAGAGGACGAAGTTTGTTTACAAAAAGATGAAACTTGCCAAATTGTGAGGTAAATAATTTTTTGTGGAAACCCGAAAAACCAGGTTACCACAAGTTACGAGTTGCAGTTGCAACGGAATTGCAAGTAGTTGTGCAGGTGTGAAATGGGCTTTATATCAATAACTTTAAAGCATAAATTTTTAAAGGCAGATACCGTTTGCGCATGCGCAATTTTATCAAAATTCTTATTATGACGTTCGGCAAGTACTGGGAACTCGTGTACAAAATTTGTCAGAATACAAAGTCCGCATAGCTCTTTTAGTTCGAACTGTAGAGTGGTTTTAGACAGACGGATCAATGCTCAAAATGAAGAAATTGGTTCGATTCGTTGTTGTCAATACTGCAGTTTAACTGCCCACGTCAATATAAGGTGGATAACGCAAAAAGTCCCAGGTTCGGGTCCGGGCATCGCCAAAATAACTGCCGACCTATAAATGGCCCGTGCAGCCAAAAATGTCCGACGAATAATACCCCATGTAGAGGGAGTGCACGTTAAAATACGCTCCAAAGTCCCAACGCTGCGTACGATGTCGCCCTTAACGGTTGCGTTGGATGCCAACTCGGGTGTCTGCTCGTCACTTGACTGAGAATCGAAAATACGACGCCCGTCGCCAATAGCCCTCGTGTAGCTCTAGTGCGACGATAATTCAAACTAAACTAAGATGGATAACGCATTGAGCTAGAAGTAAAACTGGAGTGAGGTGTTAGCGAGCCGAAAATAATGAGCGACCCAGTCACACCCTTTTGAGCGAACCGGGCAGAAACGGACTATTTTCCCTACACTATGCAATGCTTGTATGAGACCCCTCTATCATATTGACTTGGGCTCCTAAATGTATTTTAACATTTTTAGTTCGTGAGAATTAACTTGCTTTAACTTTAAATTCCAACTTTTTTAAGAAATAACACGTGGATCAGTAACCAAGAGCCAGCGAAGGCGAAACCAAGAGCGAAAGGGGCAAGTTTCTATGTTTTCTGCCCGGTTCGCTTCTGCTCCAGTGCTGTGTATTCCTCCGCGTTTCGTTATTGGACCGGCTCGTTTTCTGCCCCGTTCAGTGAATCACACACCTCACTCCAGTTTTATTTCTAGCTCAATGGGATAACGTGATTAGAATCCAGAACGTTGTTGATGAGAGGCCGATATTCTGGCAATAGGGGGAACAATAAATAGCTTTAAAGTCACCATGTAATGGCCTGTTATTTGAAAAGCTCTGATGAATGGAGATACATATTTCAGACCGTATTCATTGGACATTATAAATTATTTATCGGACGTTTCCATCTGTTATTACGATTTGCTTTTACAATAGGGTACTTGACTAAAATTTTTTATTGGCTTAAAATATTCTTATGCCAAAAATATTAGACCCGTATTTTTTGTTTTTTTCAAACACCCCGTGAAAAGGGGGGAAAATGAATTTTAAAATTAGGACGAAAAATAACTCCCGAAAACGCTTTGTGGCTGTCACGTGGTATCTATGACGTCACTAGTAACTATAAACAAACTTTGAAACACCATTTTGGAATCTACTTTAAGCATATTTGAACTATCCGCTTCTGTAAAACCTCCACCTATTATCTATATAATTCTTATTTTAATAGTAAGTTAGATTAAAACCAGTTTAATTACAAGCAAAAAAAAAACATCACACCGGTTTGTTTATACATACTAGTGACGTCAGCCAAATTGACGTGTTTGTGATCACGTGACGTACCGATGAAAAAAAAGCCATTTGAAAATAATTTTTATTAAATTATTTATAGATTTATTTTGCAAACATATATATACGTTTGTTATATTTGGGTTTAAACTATAATTTAATTAATATTGGAAGGTATTTTAGCGATACGGTCAAGTACCCTATTCGCTTTGCAATACGCCCAAGTTTTATTAATGATTATCTGGGACTGGGAATCCAAGTTAATAAAGAAATTTGCCATGAATGCGATAAGTACCAGATTCGTGCCCGGGTATTGACAAAATAACTGCCAACTTATAAAGGGCTTGTGCCGCCAAAATATGTCCGACGAATAATGTCACGTTTAGAGGTAGTGCATGTTAAATATACTTCAAAGTCCCGACGATGAGTACAATGTCATTAATTTTAAAAAAAAGAAAGAGGGAAAATGCATATATGCTACATTTTACTCTACTTCTTTATTGACACTTGTTTGATGCTTTCTTTACCTGTTTCTCTCGTTCACTGCTGTCAGCTGCTATTTAAAAAAAAAGCCGAAATTATTCTAAGTGTTTGAATCGTATTTTTCCATAGATTATTATACAGGGTTGTCCAGAAATAAGTTTCCCAACTCAGAGGCCTGTGCAGGATGCTGTATTGGTCAGAATGTGATAAAACTTGAGATACAGACATTTCAGATCACGCGCTCTCGATTTATTAGAAAAAAGAAATTAGTTCAAAAATTCAAATTGCAGATTCAAAAACACATTTTACAGTAATTCTACATGAGATCCGTGGTTCTCCACAATTTTCCCCATTTTTATAGCTTTGTGTTCCACAGTGGACCGCAGAAAGACCGCAAAATGCCGAACAATTGGATTCAGCCTTTCTTTCGAATTCAGCCTCAATTGTTTCTCATTTTGCGGTCTTTCTGCGGTCCACTGTGGAACACAAAGCTATAAAAATGGGGAACATTGTGGAGAACCACGGATCTCATGTAGAATTACTGTAAAATGTGTTTTTGAATCTGCAGCGCCACCTATCGGCAAAGTTTTGAACTAATTTCTTTTTTGTAATAAGTCGAGAGCACATGATCTGAAATGTCTGTATCTCAAATTTGATCTCATTCTGACCAATACAGCATCCTGCACAGGCCTCTGAGTTGGGAAACTTATTTCTGGACAACCCTGTATATAGTTAGTCTTTCTGGCAAAAATCTTAAATCATCAGACAACCCATAACTTCGAACTTTTTAAAAATAATGACATTTTATTGATTTCTAATTTTTTTTAATTTGGAAATTATTTAAAAATCATTTCTTCCAAAGTTAACTTGGTTCTTATTTTCTAAACAAATATTTTATTTGAAAAATTTACGTTTTAAAATTTATGCAGAGAAAACAACCATGCATTTTTGACTCTTCCCCGGCCTTTCGGAAGGTTTTAAAACCTAATAAAATTAAAATCGTATTAAAAAAATACACCCATAATCAAATACAACTTCTCAGAAAAGTTTGAAATCAATCTGTGATAAGAGTTTGCAAAGATTTAATACTTTTAAAAAGCAAACGTATGCAATTTTTCTTTCATGGATGAATGAGTGTTGCTGTAAGGATAGAAGCTTGTATTTTTAGCCTACTTTTCTTTTTTTTAATTTAAAAGATTTTTTTTTTAATGAAAAAGTATTGGAATGCTGACGATGTCCGTCCGTCTGTCTGTCCGCACTCTTGGAATGACGTCATAAAATGTAGCACAATGCGATTATTTGTTTACTAAGAAATCAGCAAGGCTTTATATTTTTTATATAAAAATCTAATTTATTTTATTTTTAAGTTCCTTATTTTTTAGTGCAGTTTAAATCATTTCTATGTTTTGGTATAAATAAATATTAAATTATTCTTCAAAATTCAGATAAATTAAACAAACTATAAATATTATTAATTTAATTTGCGAGAGAAATATAATAAAAATAGTGGATTTTGGCGTTAGAAAGTTTGAATTATAACTGGATGCTGTGTTTGGCGATTTTTTTTCCAATGTGCCTAAATCTTATGCAGAAGCGGTTGAAGATGACAAGTCTACAAATCTACTTGTTTTCCGAATAGAATTTCAGTATGTATTTAATTAACAAAACAAAGTAGGATATTTTAGTTCATTTAAAACTTCTGTTACTTTGTAACCGTTAAAAGTTAGGTGTTTGGGATTTGACTCATAAAAGTGAGGGAAAAAATAGGGATTTGAAACAATGAAACTTTGTCGCAAGTCGTTTATATGCAAAAGAGGTGGTTTTTAATTGTAAATTACCCACATGGAACTTAATTGGTTTCCCTTTATGTTGAGTCTCTTATTGAAATTGTAAGCCTGATGGTAAAATTTTCTAAGCGGCACAGGGTATCGTATATTTTTGTAAAAGTGAAACAACTAAAAAGAACCAAACTTTATTACTTGCCTATCTATTTCAAAGCTGTTGTAAGTACACTGCTCGAAAGAATTAGGGGAATGCATGGTTTAAAAGCATCCACCCCCAATGATTCCATTTGGAATCACCAGCTTGCGATTTTTCTTCTCAGTAAGTTGAGCTAGCACTTATTTATCGTTAGATGGAAGAATCATGCTTTTTGAAGAATTAAATAATGTTTGTTTTAATTAAAAGAAAATATGAAAAACACGATAAAATAGAATTTACTCCCAAAAAATTTTATGAAATTAATCGACCCTAAATTCTTCACGCTTGCATCCTTAGATGTTTAAAAATTTATTTGAACTTTTGTTTTACAACGAAAGTTTTGAAAAAAATATTGTTATAATTTATTCAAAAGTTATTATACCAATTTTTTCCCTTAAATTTTAGTTAAAAAATTAAGATTTTTTACCCCTGTTTTTTACCATTTCATTGTAGATTCATAATTAATCTATTTCGCAAAGTTTAGATTTTTAAAATAAAAAATAAAATTTTGAGACTGAAAGGGTTTACAAATGTACGGAAAGTGCTCCCCTAATTGTTTTGAGCAGTGTAGATCAAATAACGTCGATAAAAAGAATTTTTAGTAGCCCAGTCAACAGTCCAAGTTTCAATAAATAAAAAAAAATGGTTTAATTTTTTGGAGGGGATCACGGTATCAATCACATCGTGCAAGTTATTTGTAATATTATTCACCTTGTTATTTTACTGGCGCCTAGCAGGAATCCAACGCAACCCGTTAAAGTCACCATAATAGATTTAACATGCATTAGCAACCAATTATTAGAGTATCCGTTTAATTTTGGCTGCACAGTAGTGTCGTTTTTGTAATGTCGTTTTTGATCAGATGGCTTTCAGGAGTGCATGGCTGGGGAGCCCAGTCGATAAAGCGTTGCTGCGCGTGAGAAAGGTCCCATGTTCGGCCCGGAAGTTGCCAAAATAACCGCCGACCTGTAAACGGTCTGTATTTAAAAGTCCGACGAATAATACCCCATGTAGAGGGAGAGCACGTTAAATATACTTCAAACTCCTTAATCCGAGAAAGATGTCATCCTTAAATATTGCGTTGGGTGCATACTCAAGTGTCGGCTCGTCACTTGGCTTTGGTTCTAAATAACGACGCTCACAGCCAATAGCCCTCGTGTAGCTCTTGTGCGACGTTAATTCAACTCAACTCGATCTGAAACCAAACGTCCTCTTCAGCTCAGTACAACCTGGAAATAAATTCCGAAAGTTTTCACAAAAATTAGAAACAAAACCGATAAAAACAAAATCCGCCTGTCACTTCTTAGCATCCAAAATATTTTGAATGTGGAACATTCCACTTTGAAAAAGGGTAAGGAAGGTTTTGGCAAGAGTTACTATATTTGGAGATTTATTGCTTTTTTAGGCGCATATATCTTTGAGGTGTAGAAACAGTTTCTCAAGTGAAATGCAGTTCACACTTAGATCGGGTTCACTATTATTGTATAGCTATATTTTGACTTATAGCGTTCCCCGAGGTGTAATGAATGTGTTGGGTAATACATAGGGGAGAGCGCTGCTAAACCGTACAGCGGGGCTAAACCGTACACCTATTTTTTTGGCCTAGATTTTAAGCTAGACGATCCCGTCAAGTGCTATAGTCTAGAAGCAGATCGTGCAAATATACAGTATAGATATCGTTTCGCTATGCGTATGAAGTATTAGTATTAGTGTCTCAGTAAAAAAACTGTTTTTACTCGTTTTCTTATAACTTTCGTCTAGTACTAAATAAAAGGTAAGTGAAGAATCTTTTCTTGGTATGCTAGTAAATGTTAGATCATAATAAACTACTTCTCTTAAGCTCTCTTTTGGTTGTTAGCGATGATTGGTTAAGTGATAGAATTTAAGGTTATTTTAATATATTAGGTACAGATTGGGGCTAAACCGTACAGAAGTGTACGGTTTAGCCCCAAATGGTTTTCTATGGCAACATACCTGCATCGATTGTAACTTACGCAGAAAGTAGGCCTACCAAAAATTTTAAAGTTTTATATTTCTTCTTAACAATTTTTTCAAAACCCCCAAATAAAGCTCAACAGGAAGGGTCAGCTTAAGTAATACAGCTGAAGGAAAAAAATCTACAACTGCAGGGAAAGATAAAAGCTGAAAAGGTAGGGCAGAAAAATTCAAAACAAGTTAACTTGGGACTCAAAAGTAAAACCAAAGCGACAATTTCTAAAACAACAGTGGGGCTGGGGAGCCCAGTCGGTTAGGCAATCGCCTAGCATGCGAAAGGTCCCAGGTTCGGGTCCGGGCATCGCCAAAAGAACTGCCGACCTATAAACGGCCCGTGCAGCCAAAAATGTCCGACGAATAATACCCCGTGTAAGGGAGTGCACGTTAAATATCCTTCAAAAGTCCTAACGCTGCGTACGATGTCGCCCTTAACGGTTGCGATGGGTGCCTATTCAGGTGTCGGCTCGTCACTTGACTATGGTTCTAAAATACGACGCCCGTCGCCAATAGCCCTCGTGTAGCTCTAGTGCGACGATAATTCAAACCTAACCTAACCTAAAACAACAGTATCTAAATTTCTAAAATTTTCCCAAGTTTCTTTAAGACTTTATATAATCTTCTAAAATTTTACTATTGCATACAGTTTTTTTAGTTACGACCTTTATTAGTAATAAAAAGTTTTTTTTACAGTAATCTATTGCATTACAATCATTACTTACCTAAACAGATGATTTTTAAACTGTACGGTTTAGCCCCTTTTACTGTACGGTTTAGCCCCGGGGGTCGGGGCTAAACCGTACAAGGTAACTTTTAATCACCACTTCTTATATAAAAAAGGAATAGTTCAAAACTGTTTATGTAGGATCAGTAGCCGAATAATCAAGGTATATATTAGTTGTGGTCATATAACCTTACTTTATATAGGGTAATTGACTGCATCGCCAAAATACCTTCCAATATTATTTAAATTATAGTTAAAAGTCAAAAATAACAAATGCATATATTTTTTTGCGAAATAAATCTTTAAATCATTAAAAAAATCATTTTAAAAGGCATTTTTTTCACGTGATCACAAACACAACGGTTTGGCTGACGTCACTAGTAACTATAAACAAACCGCGTGATGTTTTTTGTTTTTGATTAAACTTGATTTAATCTAATTTACTCTTGAAATAATAAATATTGAGATAATGTAAGGCATTTTACAGAAGCGGATATTTCAAATTTGCCTAAAATCGATTCCAATGTGGTGTTTCAAAGTTTGTTTATAGTCACTAGTGACATCACAGATACCACGTGACAGCCAGGAAGCGTTTTCGGAGTGATTTTTCGTCCTAATTTTAAAATTCATTTTTCTGCCTTTTTATGGGGTATTTGAAAAAAAGAAAAAATACGGGTCTAATATTTTTGGCATAAGAATATTTAAGCCAATAAAAAAAATTTAGTCAAGTACCCTATTTGCTATGTATCGACGAATCTCCCTTAAGTGTACGGTTTAGCCCCGCTCTCCCCTTCTACAGATGATTCAAATCTATTGATCAAGTCAAGATAGAAAAGAAATGCATGTGCAATTGATGACGACCATCAGCGATTAACTAGAATCCTCCTTTCACAAATAACCCATGTGTAGATTTAGTGTGACGTATTATTTCCAACCAAACTAATTCAATAATCCTCTGTGTTCGCCAAACACCATTGGATTGGCAACCCTGCCTCCTTTAGATACTCAACCTATATTCCAAGTGGAATATTCCACATTCAAAATATTTGTGATGCTAAGATGTGACAGCCGGACTATATCCATTCTATGAAGTTCTATAAACAATTTAATCAAGAGTTGTTATTTAATTAGCTTCCTAAAAAGAAAAACAGGACGCACGCATCAGGTTTCTTTTGGGGGGAAAACAATCATCTGCTTAAACAAATTATTACTTTTTTTTCTTTCGGTGACACCATTTGGAATGCCTCCAAATTAGAGGAATTAACTCTGGACTTTTAAGGAGATGAGAAATTTTAGATTTAATCCTTGTTATCTTAATATATTTTTTCTGAAAAATTAGTGACTATATATTTGTTTAAAAGATAATCTTGCATAAAGTAGGGTATAGCATTTTTTTTAAAAAACACGTTGCCTTTACTTTTTTTAAAGGAGTTTGTCCGTACCTTCTGCCTACATAAACTTTGCCATCTTCAACTTTGATTTCCGCTTTTTAGTTTTAAGAAAATTTTAGATTTATTAAGATTGATTTTAGATTTATCTATCTGTTCATTAAAATACTTTCACTTCAAATATCCCAAAGAAATTCCCTGATTAAGAGGGATTGTCAGTCCCATAGAGCTAATGCACTGGTTTTGGAAACACAACTTCCGCAGAAGTATTGCTTTGCCATGTTAGCTCTTTTTCCCTAGGTATGGGAATCAACATAACATCGAAATGAAACAAATTTGAAACGAAAATGTTATCTAGTTATTTAATTACATATTTTTGAAGTTTTAAAATGCCGAAAATATACAGCAGATGGCGACACTATTTTAAAATTTTATCAATTAATAATTAAATAACCGGATGTTATTTTCTTTTCAATTTTGTTTTAAATTGATATGATGATGATTCCTATACCTGGTGAAAATGGGATAAGACGGCAAAACAATTCTTTTGCAAAAGTTGTGATTTCCAAACTAATGCATTAGCTCTATGAAACTGACAGTCCGCCTTAAACAAACATAAATTTAGTGTTAAGAATATTTATTTTCTTTTGAGATAAACTCCTTTCTTGTATCTACGAGGGCTGTTTTTTTTCAACCTCTGATGGGCTGTAGCAAAAAGACGGGTCAAGATACAAAAAAGATTTTTTTATCCAAAGTAAAGTACAATAATGCTTATTTCTCCATATAATCATCTTGGCGATTAAGGCATTTGTTATACCTGTAAACAAACTTTGAAATACCCTCTTCATAAAATGTAGCCGCCAATGATTGGGAGGGAGTTGTGACGGTTTCGTTTAAAAAAGTAAATTTGGAAGCTTTACGTCAATTTTTTTCTGTCCTCCAAGCCACTACTAGTCCATAATTCACTTATGGTAAACCTTTGAGTTTCCCTAAACACTTGGTTTACTCGTTGAACAATACCGTCTGTAGCGACAGACTTGCTTCCTTGGTCCCCTTCTTCATGAACATCAGTATTGTTCAGCGAGTTGACCAAGTGTTTAGGGAAACTCGAAGGTTTACTATAAGTGAATTATTGATAAGCATAGTGGCTTGGATTGTAGCGCTTCCAAGTTGACGTTAAGCTCAAAGAAACCGTCACAACTCCCTTCAAATCATTGGCGGCGACATTTTATGAAGAGGGTATTTCAAATCTTGTTTACAGATATGACAAATGCTTTAATCTTCAAGGTTATTATATGGAGAAATAAGCAGTATTGTACTTTACTTTTGGTAAAAAATCTTTTTTGTATCTTGACCCGTCTTTTTGCTACAGCCCATCGGAGGTTGAAAAAAAAACAGCCCTTTTAAATTGATTAGACGTCTTTTGAAAAGAAGCTCACAAAAGATCTCTTCAACAACGACCAATTAATCTTTAGTCAAGATTGACCCTAAAAATACTAATCTATTTATTTTTACTTTTAAGCTACAAACCGGGGTTGCATACTATCCCCTAGAAGTTTTTGCTTGTAAAATCGTTTTAAAAGAAGCATTTTACCTCATTAATTTAATGATTTTTTTCCCCATGCGCAAGAAACTCTTACGCCGCAAATTCAAAGTTTAGTTAGTAAAAAATCTATTTAATAGTTAGTCGATAATGTCACTGACCAGCTTAGAAAAATAGTTTACATTGAGCAACTAAATACCCCGGTTTGTAGTTCCAGAGTTAAGTATAAAAACTTTGTTAAAAATTTATATAAAAATATTTTCATTGTGAAGTCAATAAATTAACTTTAAAATTTTTATACATAAGAAAACCGTTTCCATTGCTTTTGATAAATCTATTTTTTAACATTTATCTTTAAGTAATGAAACGTATGCAAACAATAGTTAAAAAAGAATTAATGTTAACGTATAAAGCTGTAGAAGGCTAAAAAATATTTAAATAGACTTAAAGGGGTTTTTTTTATTTAAAAGGAACTTAAAAGTATTAAATTGCAGTTTCTTTTCAAATTAAGCTAGGGTCTTAATCCTATTGTGATGCATTTGACTTTAAAAGTATGAAAACTATACTTTACTTCTAGTTACAAAAAACGCCTCCTATTGTTAATGTTTCCTTTTAATAAAACGATTTGCCCGTGCAGCCAAAATGTCCCACGAATAATACCCCATGTAGAGGGAGTGCACGTTAAATATGCTCCAAAGTTCCAACGCTGAGTACGATGTTGCCCTTAAAGGTTGCGTTGGGTGCCTACTCAGGTGTCGGCTCGTCACTTGACTGTAGTTCTAAAATACGACACCCGTCGCCAATAGCCCTCGTGTAGCTCTAGTGCGACGATAATTCAAAACTAAACTAATAAAACAATTTAAACATATAGCTATAGTCAAAACACTGTTGATCTTCTAAAACTCTGTTTCCAAATCCATAAATATTTAACGTTTCAATTTTGAATTCAGCCTTTTCTACATTTTAAAATATTTTAAACTAGGTTCCAAAGGGACTTAGGGTAGTGTATTCTATTTATTTTAAAAAAGTTTTACTCAAAATCCTGTCCTATGTGCCGGATTTCATATTTCAACAGTTCCAACTTTAAACTTTGTGTTTGGGAGGCAGGAGTGTTGCTGCTTCGAATAAAATTTGGAAAGGTTTTTTTTTGTCTAGGTAAATTCAAATATCATGTATACCATTGTAAAAGTGCGAAACTGCGAAATACTTTTATTTATTCTCTTGTCTTTGTTTCATCTCGATAAGCGTCTCAAACTTACAATGTTAAGCTAATATGGATAACTTTTGTTTGTTTTTCACAGAAAATGTGAATTTTAAGGGGACGCGGTACCCAAAAAATTAATTCCACTATTTTTATCGCTAGCATTCAAATTAAACTATTTTTACAAAGAACTAACATTTATTAAACATATACGAAAAAATGATAAATATTAAAACGTAAGTCGTTTTTTTTTAAAAATTAAAAAATTTAACGTTTTTTCAAAATGCTACTCCTCCTACAATTTAAAGAATTTTGTAATGGATTTTTTTTCAAAATGTTCCCACAACATCTATTAATAAAAGTTGGGATGGATATTGAGCTATCAGTTAAACAAAAAAAGTTATGTAGCTTTATGGATAAAAATGGCAAAAAAATAAGATTTTTTGTAAATTTTCACCTTTATCATCTTTAAAAAAAATCTATTCACACTAGACCTTATCCCATACCAACTTTTGTTAAACGCATGTGTTTCAACACAGGAAAAAAAAAATTGGAGCTCTACATTAATTTAGCTAAAAGCCTTAGAGTTTTAACCATTCACAAGCTGAAAAAATTAAAAATTTAAAAAATCAACATAAAATTTCAAAAACCATTTTACCAAACCACTATATCATTTTCAATAAACCTCCACCATTATAAAATAATCCTTTTTTTGCAATATCCTTAGCTCACAGCATTCGAGCATGTTTAATTATTTTCTGGGCAGCCCTAAATTTTGGGTAATGTCCCCTTAAATGTGTTATTGGTTTGTATTTGCTATGCTCGAATACTCTAAACACATTTTACACCTCTAAAGTACACTAAACAAATATTAAAAGGACAAAATTATTCTTTTATCACTAAAGTAATTATTTCCAACATTAGCAACTCCGTTATTTGATAGCCTTAACGAAATAATCATAATTGTTACAGATTTAAATTTAATTTAATTAAGTAGAAATATTATGCGTAAAAATTAAATATTAATTTAGATATTACTTAGACTTTGGTTTTATTCACTAATCTTACCTTTAATTTTACTTTATTATAATTATCATTTAATTGAAAATCTTACGAATGGCAAGTCATAATGTGGTAATTGTTGAAATGGAATTTAAATTAGAATAATTTATTTTTTTCTTTCTCGCTAATTTAATGCTATATTTTCTAATAAGTTTAATATAGAATCCCACATTGATTTGGGTCATTTGTATTTAAGCGACAAAAATATGTGACAGGCAGTCATCGTAAAAGTGTGATCGTCTCAAACTTACTACATGCTTAGCTGCTTTTTTTCATAGAAAATGATAATTTTAACTATATTATTGGTCTTAATTTAATGTGCATGAATACTCTAAACATATTTTCCTCCTTTAAAGTACACCAAATAAATATTAAAAGGATAAAGTAACTCTAGTAAGCCTAAAGTAAAGTAATTCTTTCCAACATTAGCAACTCCATTGTTTGATAGTCTTAAGCTAACGAAAAAATCGTAATTAAATCTAATTTGAATCTGTAACTATTAAATATAAATAGTATATGTGTAATAATTACATATAATTTAAGTATTATAAATTTAATTTGATTCAATTATCTAACCTATCTACTTTTATTATAATAAATATTTAATTGGAAATCTTCCGAGTGCTATATCACGATTTGGCAATGGACAATTACAGCGTTTTCCACAAACATATTTATTCGATTAAGCATGTTAAAAAACCTCTAAAACTCAAGTATTTCTGGTTTTAAAGATGTATTTATTTTTAAATTCATTTTTAAAGTTAATGATACGTCACTCCTGTTAAACCTCTCTTAGCATAACAGATGACGTCACGGTTGGCTTTTTTTTTGTTCTTGGCGTGTTATTTCGTATCACGTTTCACTGTATCGCTTTTGAAACTGTGAAACGTGCTTTCATCCTTATCAAACTCTTAAAAAAGTTATGCTATTTTACAGAAACATGTCATGTTCATTCCAGTTAATTTCTTCAAACGTTGAACGATTTCACTCGACTATTCCGATCAGATCCAACAGTCAATAGTTCTGCAATAGCTCATACGCGCTCTAGTGTGTGTATTTTAACTAACAACCAAACTTGGAACAAGCTGTTTAACTTCCTTGATATGAACTGGTTACAAATAATATCGTCTTCTTCTTTTAATGAGGTTTCGCAGAAATTGTAAGGTTTACTATTTTATAAAGTGTATTACAGCATAGATCGAAACATCGCCAAAAACATAACAGTTGACGTCAGAGCTGTTTTCAGTGACGTACATTTTCGGCAAATTTCAAATGCATTTTTTGTTGAAATTAAACATATTTGTGAATATTTAACCTTATATTCGGAATCTGCAGCTTCTAATGTACCAGAAAAACATATATATTATGAATTTCGCGTTTCATGCAACTTGTCCATTGTTAAAATGGAAATGAGTATGGATGAAAACTGCGTAATATGAATGGAACTTAATATGGATCGCAATGCTTTCATTACCTTTTATTACTTTCAATTACTTAATATGAAATATATCTTATTTGGTTTTCAATTCCACTCTATACATTCAACGAATAAACATGCATTCCATCATCATCCCCTATAATCTATTTATTCGCAAAGTCCATTATAACGAATCGCAATAACTAGGGGCACTGATGACAAATTCAGAGGCCAGCTTACCAATTTCGCCCATAGCCGACCATGTGTAAAATCCCTCCTCATTAAACCTAAACAATGCTTTTATGGATGCGAGTCTTAGTCGATTTTGGCATCGTCCCAAAAAAGCCAGATTTTTTGCTCTTATTATTTGGATTCATTGTAACAGTGGTATAACTGGAGAAAAAAAATTATATTGTATTGGGGTTCAAAATTCACACCCGAGTACATTGTTCTCAAATGTAAGAATATGAAGGTTCTCATTTTTGAGAATGATTAGGCGAAAATGATATATCCGATACTCAAACCCACAATGCGAGGATCCACGTAAAGGCTAGGCACAGTGTTCAATCCAATTATGCCATCGCTGGCAGGGAATTTGTGCTTATGATCTCAAATTTGGATATTCCAAAGAATTTGTTTTTTGATAATTCAATTCTCATTTAAAAACATTATAACATTTTAGTACTCGTTTTTGAGAGTTTCATTTTCAACAGTGCTCCAATTCGATATTTTAACAGAAGTACTTTATAAATATTGATCGCAAAACAAAATAAGAACATCCTGGACTCATTTTTGAATTTCATTGTTAACACACTTAAGCTGTTGCCATTTTCACGTCATGTGACTTAGACAATGTTTTCAACACTTTGCCACAAAAAACAAAACAACCAATGAAATCGCAGTTCGGAGCGCGTGACGTTATAAAAAAAACCCTGAGCTTGTTTCAACACTTTGTCTAGGAAAACAAAACAACCAATGGCATCGCGGTATGAAGAGTGTGACATCATAAGAAATATTACCATCAAAAAAGACGAATCTTTATTTCTCGTGCATTTACTTCGCACTAGACGCAATAGTCTGAAGCTGAACGCATCAAAACGCTTAAACTTATAACAGCAATTTGTCCGTGGAAAATCCGTAATTTAAACTACGAGGGCTGTTTTTTTTTCAACCTCCGATGGGCTGCAACAAAAAGGCGAGTCACAATACAAATAAGATTGTTTTACTAAAAGTAATGTACAATACTGCTTATCTCTCCATATAATTAAATTGACGATTAAAGCATTTGTCATATCTGTAAACAAACTTTGAAATGCCCTATTCAGAAAATGTTGCCGCCAATGATTGGGAGGGAGTTGTGCGTTTTCGAGCTGGTTTTCGTTTCTTGCAGGCAGAAGGGAACAGTGCAATGGAAATTCATCGAAGAATGAGTCGAGTGTATGGATATTTATGAGTGGTGGCGTTTTACCTGAATGCTGTTGAATATTTAAAGTTGGCCGAACTGAAGTTCATGAAGAAGGGGCCCAAGGAAGCAAGTCTGTCGCTACATACGGCATTGTTCAGCGAGTTGACCAAGTGTTTAGGGAAATTCGAAGGTGTACCACACATAAGTGAATTATCGATTAGCATAGTGGCTTGGATTGTAGCGCTTCCAAATTGACATGGAGCTCAAAGAAACCGTCACAACTCCCTTCAAATCATTGGTGGCAACATTTTCTGAAGAGGGTATTTTAAAGCTTGTTTACAGATAGGAAAAATGCTTTAATCGTCAAGGTAATTATGTGGAGAAATAAGCAGTATTGTACATTACTTTTGGCAAAAAAATCTTTTTTGTATTTTGACCCGTCTTTTTGTTACAGCCCATCGGAGGTTGAAAGAAAAACAGCTCTCGTATATGCGTCACTCTCCCTCAAACATAACATGCGAAGAAGATTGTTAAAAAATAAATCGAAAATGTCGCATCCACATTTGCTTTTAACTGCACCAGCACAACAGCCTTTGGTGCATTTTGAAAATTTTGTTGCTTTTAAAAATGCCAGTTTGTTATGGATGTTAAAGGTTTACAAATCTAGTGCGTAAGATTTCCATCATTCTTCAAAAGCAACGCGTTTGCTCAACCTTTTAAACTAAAAGAGAGTACTTATTGCATTGTTATGGAAATATCGGAGATATATTTTGAGAGATAAATAAAAGGCTTTTAATGCATTATAACATGAATAGATCGATCAATGTACTGTGAATGAGATCTGCATACTTTCGGTCTTCAGAAGATATACTCTAAGAAAATTCAGTGCAATGCCATTTAATAGTTATTTAAGCAACTAGTGCCGAAAATAATACTTTATTAAGCGAGTGGCTTTTATTTCACGAGATCGTAGGTCGAGTGAAATAATGACAAGAGCTTAATAAAGTATTATTTGGCACGTGCTTGCTTACAATATTTTTTATAATCACGTGAAAAAAAGTATTTCTACCAATGAGTGATTTTCATGACATCATTTAGTCATTTGACGATATTTGTTTGGCGTGAAATTTGTGTTCTTACTTTTGTCTTATTTAATTTCCTTTAATAATTTTTGTAGTACTTGTAGTTTCCATGGAGATATTAGAAAATGCAAAAGTAATGAACCAATAGAAATAAGTGAGTTTCATGACATCATTTAGTTTTCATAGAGATATTCATGACATTTTGTTTTTCTACCAATCAGAAACTCTTATTTAGTTTACCGCACTAGTGCCGAAAGTGATACTTTCGGCACTGTCTGTGACGTAAGCACGTAAAGTGTCATTTTCGCAACGATTTATGAATGAATATGATATAAAAAAAGTGAACTTTTTTGCACGTTGTTATAAAAAAAAATTAATTTAATTCCTCTTGTTTGCAGAATATATAAAACATAAGTAAACTATTTTATTTCCTTATTTCCTCATGAACAAAATTCTACTTCGGGTTTTCAAATCAACCATGTTTCAACCATGCTAAAAAATCGAACTCAAGTTCTATTGAACTAAAATTGGATTACCAATGAAGCAATTTTTAAAAATATATAAATTAAAATAAAATTAAAAAAAAAACAGTTAACTATGTGATTAAAAAAGGCAGTTTTTTATTGTAGAAACAAAGAAACATGATGGCCTGAACAAAAATAGGACACTACTCAGAGATATTCTTATAATACCAATCGACAGACAGACCGAAAAAAATATTAAAGACTTATCTGATGCATACCTATAAACCAAATAGATTTTTTTTTAATTCGGACGGTCAAAACGGGAAGTAAAACCGGCCCATTTTATTGCAGATGGACAGACTGTCGGAAAAGCGTGCGAACAGACGGACAAAAAGTATAAAAAAACAGGTTTCTGATGTCATTTTTCGCTAAAAATAAAAATAATTCTTTAATATTGGGTGAATCGAAGGGAATTTGAAAGGGGGTGTGGGCAGACGGACAAACTTACGGAACGAAGTATCTATGTTGTCATGTTGCACATCCAATTGTCGTTGTACAATATACATGTTATTTCCATTTTTAGCTTCCACACTTCGTTTATAACGTAAAAAGTAAAAAGTATTATAATCGTTCAGTCCGTCTGTCTGTCCGTCACCCACTTTCATAGCCCAAACTACAAATGCTACGGACAAGTGTGATACGTCAAAAAATTCAGCGCATCGAAATTAGAATACATTGAAAATTTCAGAGAAGAATTCGAATTCGCTTCAATTATTTAAAAAAAACCTGCAAAATTGAATGCTGATTTAAAAAGCATAAAAAGCCATTTTTATTAGAATTAAATCATTATTGTCATTCGCAAGAATCGCTCGAGAAACTTTAATTCTTTTAGACAATAAATTAAAATAAATTTATTTTTGCAACATCGATCAGTTTAAAATGACGTCCAATATATTTCACTACAAGATTCTTTGTATGTTGATATGAAATGTTTTATTCTATTTAACAGCGAGGAATATTACATATTTATGCTTTGAAATATAAATTAATTTTTGCAAGCGATAAGTAATAATTATTTGAATTTTCGAAATAAAATAAATGAAACTAGCCAAATTTAGCATGCAAATGTTTAATATAGAATTCATGCTGTGTTTTACGTTCTTTTACCTGTTAAATACAACTGTTGTGTGGAAGCGGGTTAAGTGACAGATTCTGTCACAAACCTACTTGTTTGATTTTTCGAATTAAACAAGTTGGTTTGTAACAGAATCTGTCACTTAACCCGCTTCCACATAATATTTGTGTTCAACAGAAAAGAACGTGGCAAAAAACAGTATTAATTCTATATGAAACATTTACATGCTAAATTTGGCTAATTTCATTTACTTTCTTTCGAATACTCAATAACTATTTCTTATCGTTTGCTAAATTAATTTATATTTTAAAGAATAAATATGTAATATTCCTCCATATACAATCAAATAATCTGTTTGTGAAATATATTTGACGCCATTTCAAACTGATTGCTGTCGCAAAAATAAATTTCTTCTAATTTTTTTTTATTTAAAAGAGATATAAAGTTTCTCGAGCAATTGTTGCGAATGGCAATGGTGATTTAATTCTTATAAAAATATCTTCTGCTTTTTAAATGAGCATTAATTTTTTCTGTTTTTGAATTGAAGAATTTCGAATTCGAATATTTTTCTGAAATTGTCAATATCTTCTATTTTTGATGCCCTGGATTTTGTGACGTATCACACTTGCCTGTAGCCTCTGTAGTTTAGGCAATGAAAGTGGGTGACGGACAGACAGACTGAACGATTATATTACCCTATTCAGAAAGTATCTCCGACTTCGCGCAGGAAACATGAGAGTGAAGAAAAACAACGTAATTATTAGCGCAAAAGGTTTATTTGGTGAAATTGTACATGTTTCGGTAAGTATCGAGGCTTACCTTCTTCAGCATTGTACACATTATTTGTGTACAAAGCTGAAGAAGGTTGGCCATGAGGAACACTTACTGAAACATGTACAATTTCACTAAAGAAACCATTTGCGCTAATAATTACGTTGTTTTTCTTCACTCTCATGATTATAATACCTTCCACTTTTTACTTTGTAAATATAGTGTGAATGTTAAACAAGTAGGTTTGACACATAATCTGTCACTTAACCCGCTTCCACACAACAGTTGTATTTAACAGGTAAAAAAATTCCACAGCATTAATTCTATATTAAACATTTACATTCTAAATTTGGCTAGTTTCATTTATTTTATTTCGAAAATTCAATAATTATTACTTATCGTTTTCAAAAATTAATTTACGTTTCAAAGAATAAATATGTAATATTCCTCGCTTTTAAATAGAATGAAAACATTTCATATCAACATACAAAGAAGCTCGTAGTGAAATATATTTGACGTCATTTCAAACTGATCGATGTTGCGAAAATAAATTTATTTTAATTTATTTTCTAAAATAATGAAAGTTTCTCGAGCGATTGTTGCGAATGGCAATGGTGATTTAATTCTAATAAAAATGGCTTCTTTTGCTTTTTAAATGAGCATTAAATTTTGTAGTTTGTTTAAATAATTGAAGTACTTCGAATTCGTATTCTTCTCTAAAATGTTCAATGTATTCTAATTTCGATGCGCTGAATTTTTTGACGTATCACACTTGTCCGTAGCGTTTGTAGTTTGGCTATGAAAGTGGGTGACGAACAGACAGACGGACTGAACGATTATAATACCTTCCACTTTTTACGTTATAAACGTAGTGTGGAAGCTAAAAAGGAAATTGCGTTAAAACCTCCATAGAGTATATTTTCTTCACATGGACATTTTATATTAGTTTTCAACAAGAATGAACTTTTTTCTCTTGCATTTTTTTCTACGAGGCCCATCCTTGAGTATTTCTCCCGAATATTGCAACTGGAAAAAGCAGCTTTTTGGTTCGTCGCTTCTGAGGGGGCTGATCTTCCCAGGCCCTCTGACGTCACGCCAACATGGCGGCGTTGCTAGGCGACCACAGCGGAATCTCTAGTAATTAATTGGCGACGAGAATTTTCCTTCAGCACGAGTTTCTAGCTGCTAGAATTTTTTTTCAGTTTTTTTTTAAACTTTTTTTTGTAAATGCTAAGCGTTATTAAAAGTTAACAATCACAGTTTGTCTTTCTTTTTTTGGCAACGTATCCGGCTTCCTTTTTGGAGCTTTGAATTCCGAAAAACTATAACTGGAAAAGCTAAAGTGTTAAGTGATTGGACGTATTTTTTTAACGGTAGCAAAAACTTTAAATGGTAGTTTACTTTGAATTTGCCACGATAATTTCATTACAATTGTTGTGCTGTAAGAAACGGTTCTTTTTCGTGATTTTTGTTTGGAAATGATGTTAATAATTAATATTTATTAATTGCATATATTAAATCACTCTTTTGATGTCAAGTTTGAAATAATTTATTCAAACTAGGGTGTATGACGCTGCATAACTTTTAATTACCACTCAGGAAATCAATACACATTTAAGGTGTTCATCAATACACATTTAAGGTGTTCATCAATACACATTTAAGGTGTTCAACAATACACATTTAAGGTGTTCATCAATACACATTTAGGGTGTTCATCAATACACATTTAGGGTGTTCATCAATACACATTTAGGGTTCATCAATACACACTTAAGGTGTTCATCAATACACATTTAAGGTGTTCATCAATACACATTTAAGGTGTTCATCAATACACATTTAAGGTGTTCATCAATACACATTTAAGGTGTTCATC
Source organism: Oedothorax gibbosus (assembly GCA_019343175.1). NCBI lineage: Eukaryota > Metazoa > Arthropoda > Arachnida > Araneae > Linyphiidae > Oedothorax > Oedothorax gibbosus. Next base: position 866,034 of record JAFNEN010000241.1, read on the forward strand.
AATACACATTTAGGGTGTTCATCAATACACATTTAAGGTGTTCATCAATACACATTTAGGGTGTTCATCAATACACATTTAGGGTGTTCATCAATACACATTTAGGGTGTTCATCAATACACATTTAAGGTGTTCATCATACACATTTAAGGTGTTCATCAATACACATTTAGGGTGTTCATCAATACACATTTAGGGTGTTCATCAATACACATTCACTCCTATAGGAGAAGTGCATTTTCGGCACCGGAAAAAGTGGAATTTAACTCAGACTGGTTAAAACGCTCGTTTAAGAGTGTGGGACGCAGATTTTCTTTTATTTATCATCACTTTAGGTGGCCCAACACGTTCGGACCACTCTTTTAAAAATATGAACTTGAAAACAACGTTGATAGTCTTTTAGTGTGTTTCTGAAAGAAATAACTATGTATAGCAAGTAAAATTTGGCATACATACCAATTTTTTTTTAAATATGGTCATTTTATGCATGTTTTTCGCAGTTTTTTGTCAAAAACTTCGATTGGGCTAGAAAAAAAAATGTTCGACCTATTAAAAAAATAAAACCACCATGTAAAACTGTGAACTTATGTCGAGGGAATATACCTAAAACCAAGACATTTTATTTAAAAATAAAAATTTTATTAGTAGTCAAAAAAAAAGTCTGATTTTCAAAATTTTTTACGGTGTGTCAAAATGATTAATAGGCCAAAACAAAATAAAAAAAAACATATTTCTTAAAAGTTTTTTAGGTATATTCCCTAGACAACAATTTCTTAAATTAGTTAGTAGAAAAAATAATTTTTAAAATTTCTCAACTTTTTGAGTTATCTTTTTCCAACTGAAGCTATTTAATGAAAAACTGAAATGCGAGAAAAACGCATTTAAAGTTTCAACATCTGGTTGATTCTAGTGCTACTGACCTTTACTAAATTAATCACTACTTTTGTTCCAATTGCGTCACAGTTAGAATGAAGACAGTTTTTTAGAAGCAAGAAAATCTGGGTAATAATATAAACAAATAAAAATATATCAATTTTTTCCGAAAATAGCATTTTCAACGTGTGGATACCTTAACGGCAAATATTTACCCTGTTTACACTGTTAAAAATTATGTGCTTGGTTTCATCATGATATTGGTTCCTAGTAGCTGCAACAGCTATGTGGTGAAATGTTTCAACTCTTTTTCGGTGTTTGGTTGAACCATTTTTCTGGATTTGGAAACAAAAACCTGAGAAATGGTTCAACCGAATACCAAAAATATGGTTTAACGTTTCACCACACGGCCGTTGCAGCTGCTAGGAACCAATATCGTGGTGAAACCAAGCACAAAAATTTTAACAGTGTAGTAATTTCTTTAAAACAAAAAAAAGTTATTTTTTAGAAAACATTTTAATGACGTCCTACAGTTACTGCACTGTTAAAAATTTTGTGCTTGGTTTCACCACGATATTGGTTCCTAGTAGCTGCAACGGCTGTGTGGTGAAACGTTCCACCATATTTTTGGTATTCGGTTGAACCATTTCTCAGGTTTTGTTTCCAAATCCAGAAAAATGGTTCAACCAAACACCGAAAAAAAGGTGAAACATTTCACTATCCAGCCGTTGCAGCTACTAGGAACCAATATCATGGTGAAACCTAACACCAAATTTTTAACAGTGTGGGAACTCGTTTACCGAATTTGAAGTACGTAGCATTTTAGTTTTTCGAACAGACAGATTAATGTCCAAAATCACTTTTCGGAATCGCTGAACCTATGTACCTGTCCAGAACCCGTCCTGGACAAGTTTCCCCATGGCGGCAGGTATTGGCGATCTATCGCTAGTTCGCTTGAATTGAAAATATGATTAATTTTGAATATTTTTTAAAGCATTTGATTTAGTCTTCGGTGTTTCGATTTAGGATACTATTCAACCTTTTTTTCCCATGAATGCAAGAAAATGTCACTAGACTAATTGTAAAGAAACCTTTTAAAATATTTTTTATAATTGCGTGAAAAAAATCCGATTTTTACACTATAATTTTAATATCAGACGCGTGCGAAAAGTTATACTTTTTAGAAACAGTGATACAAAATTACTTTTTTTCACCCAAAAGCAGTGAAAAAAGTACTTTTTTTCACTCTTTTCTTAAGATGCCAACATTTCAAGTAAAATTTCTAGTTCATAATATTCATAAAATCCAGAAATTCATTGATCTGCTTTATTTATAAATATTTTGCGCGTGAATGTTATTATTATTTTTATTTTTGAATCAGTATCCATGTTTAAATGTTTGACTTTAAACTAAAAAATATGTTTGCCTTTTGTAGTTCCAGAGATTTACCGATGCCGATCTTCTTTACGTAAAAAAATTAGCACGTGAATTATTTTTGAACCAATGAGATTTGATTTTTTTCACGTAATTATAAAAAATAGTGTATGAAACACGTGTGAAAAGTAAACTTTTTTAAACACGTGTCATTATTTCACTCGCTAGTACCTCGCTCGTGAAATAAAATCCACTAGTTTTAAAAAGTGTTACTTTTCACACTTGTTGCATAAATAACTATTATTATTCCGATTTCCTTTTCTGCTGCATTGCTCTCGCAAGGGTATGCGACTTTCCATTTTGTTAAAAAAAAAACTTTTTCTTTAAACCATTAAAATATCTGCAATTCTGTACGGTTCACAAGCATAGTAGTGTAAGAACAAGGGTAAATATGAAATCGCTCTTACGATGTCATTTCACCGTATTTCGTTTATTTAAAACTATAAGTGTATCACTGTACCATTTAATCGTTTGCCAATTTAAAAATTATATTTAAAACTATTTTCATTATTGTATTTATACTTAAAATGTAATATAGAAGAACCCAGACAGAAATATTTTTCGAACCAAGAAGCGGAATCAAGCTGAAAAACAAAACGCTCATTTCTCAATTTAGGCGCGTTTGGCGATTCCTACATTTGGCATCAAAAACAAAGCAACCCACCTGTCTGGTTTCGACTGCATGTTTCGGGCAGGTATTTAGTCACTCCGTTTCGGAATCGGCACCTTCTGAAACGCATTGAAAACACAAAATCTTCATTTCGTATGTTCGATTCTATCGCAATACTTTTATTTCCTTATATTTTTATATTATTGAAAGTAAAAATTTAAAAAAAAATCAAAAGAAACAGTAAAAATACCGAGAAAACTCCGAAACCCTTTCGTGTGTACCAGTAAGTTTAGTAATATCTCCAAAAAACTTACCGAAAAAATTACACTAAACATACGACATTGGTTGAGAAATTGCGAGACCAAAAATTTAAATTTTTATTTCAGTTCAAAAGTAACTTTCTTTGGCAGCACTTTTTTTTCGGTTTTGAACTGCATTTAAATAAAAAAAAAATCCCATAAAATTTTTACAATTTAACAAGTCAAACTTTTTTAAATAACATTCCTCCATTTGCCTTAAATTATTTAAACCCTACGAAAAAATTAAAACTTCTGGTTAGGCGAATTTAACTAAAACTATAACTCAAAATTAGATAAAATTTAACCACATTTTATAGCTCGTAAATCAATTTAGACATAGCTTTACTGTTGTGGCGGTTACCACACGCACGCAATCTCAATCAATCATCCACTCGCCAGAGGGCGCAGATTTACCATCTCGTTCCTACCACTAATCTAAATAACAACGATAGCAGTAGTATAAAAGCCCAGGTAACTCATCTCTACCTTGAGGATCCTTTTGGTAGACTGTGGGTTAATGAGGCCGCTACAGTGGTGCCCACGGACGTGACGTCACCCACTCCAACGACGCTCCTGCTACGATGCGCTCAACCACGGTTGCTCACTCGCTGCTAGTGCACTCAACGCTTCCCACAACTCAACCGCAGCACAACGCACAGCGAAGCAACCTGCTCACGGTTACTAACCACGTCTCTAGGAGGGGAGTGGTGTGGCGGTTACCACACGCACGCAATCTCAATCAATCATCCACTCGCCAGAGGGCGCAGATTTACCATCTCGTTCCTACCACTAATCTAAATAACAACGATAGCAGTAGTATAAAAGCCCAGGTAACTCATCTCTACCTTGAGGATCCTTTTGGTAGACTGTGGGTTAATGAGGCCGCTACAGTGGTGCCCACGGACGTGACGTCACCCACTCCAACGACGCTCCTGCTACGATGCGCTCAACCACGGTTGCTCACTCGCTGCTAGTGCACTCAACGCTTCCCACAACTCAACCGCAGCACAACGCACAGCGAAGCAACCTGCTCACGGTTACTAACCACGTCTCTAGGAGGGGAGTGGTGTGGCGGTTACCACACGCACGCAATCTCAATCAATCATCCACTCGCCAGAGGGCGCAGATTTACCATCTCGTTCCTACCACTAATCTAAATAACAACGATAGCAGTAGTATAAAAGCCCAGGTAACTCATCTCTACCTTGAGGATCCTTTTGGTAGACTGTGGGTTAATGAGGCCGCTACAGTGGTGCCCACGGACGTGACGTCACCCACTCCAACGACGCTCCTGCTACGATGCGCTCAACCACGGTTGCTCACTCGCTGCTAGTGCACTCAACGCTTCCCACAACTCAACCGCAGCACAACGCACAGCGAAGCAACCTGCTCACGGTTACTAACCACGTCTCTAGGAGGGGAGTGGTGTGGCGGTTACCACACGCACGCAATCTCAATCAATCATCCACTCGCCAGAGGGCGCAGATTTACCATCTCGTTCCTACCACTAATCTAAATAACAACGATAGCAGTAGTATAAAAGCCCAGGTAACTCATCTCTACCTTGAGGATCCTTTTGGTAGACTGTGGGTTAATGAGGCCGCTACAGTGGTGCCCACGGACGTGACGTCACCCACTCCAACGACGCTCCTGCTACGATGCGCTCAACCACGGTTGCTCACTCGCTGCTAGTGCACTCAACGCTTCCCACAACTCAACCGCAGCACAACGCACAGCGAAGCAACCTGCTCACGGTTACTAACCACGTCTCTAGGAGGGGAGTGGTGTGGCGGTTACCACACGCACGCAATCTCAATCAATCATCCACTCGCCAGAGGGCGCAGATTTACCATCTCGTTCCTACGACTAATCTAAATAACAACGATAGCAGTAGTATAAAAGCCTAGGTAACTCATCTCTACCTTGAGGATCCTTTTGGTAGACTGTGGGTTAATGAGGCCGCTACACTGTAATTAATATCCGTAACCGTTCAAAAGTTTTTTTTTTTTATAGATTATGTAAGATATCATTGAAAATGTTAGATTATGTTACTATCAAATAGTAACTGACGTTTTTTTTTAACCTAGTGCAAGTTAATTCTTCTAATTTATAAATCTTTTAAATAGACAACTTGTTTCCTGTTAGGAAAACAAGTAAGGTTTTTTTTAATTAGGTTTTCGACGACTTAGTGGATAAACAGCTTTATTTCCAAATAAAAACTTAATTTAAGGCGGGGTTGTTTTTCAATATATTTTTCGTGTAACTTAATTTGTCCTACATAAATTGTCAAGGACTATGGTCTTCATTTGTCTTATATTTTTTTATTCAAATAAACTTCAAAAAACTCAAAATAAATTTAAAAAAGTCATTTTCGCGTTTCAAATTTTCTGGTCCAAACATCGTTAATCTATTAAGGTTACTTTTGTCCATGCCTTTCTCTAAACTAAACTCCTCGGCGCAACAGCCCATTACTGGGCCAAGGCCTGCCGTGCCCATTTCAGCTTTCGTGACCTATAGGGCTCTGGGGTGCTAGGCATATGTCCCGGTAAGGTGGTCAGCCTCACGCGAAACCCCCAGTAATTAGTTCCCAAGCATGCTTGGTACCCATTTTATCAACCCACTCAAGGGATGAAAGGATGGTTCAACCTCGCCCAATCCGGGATTTGATCCCCGGACCTGTGGCGTGGCAATGCGAAGCACTACCACTTAGCCACTGGGCCTCATGCCCTTCTCTAACAGCACTAAATATTTTTTTTCGTATATTTTTTTATAAGTGGTAACTCTGTTTTAACTTATCAATACATATTTTGTCTAGTATAAAAGTGTAATAGTGTACCACAAGTGGTCTTTGGACCAAAGTTATCCTAAATGATTAAGGCTGTACTATTTGACGGTTCTTTAAAATAATTAAAATTAAATAAAAAAACACTTTTAAAAGTTTGAAATATTTTGAAACTGATAATTTTATTCCTTCAGGTTTGACAGAGTACGATAATAGAATTTTTTCAAATTTAATTTGGTAATCTTAATTTATGAAGTTAGATGACATATTCAAATACATTTTTTTGGTAGACACGATGTTCATTTTTTTTTACTTTTTAAAGTATTCCATTTGTAGCAAAACAAAATCTTCAACATATGTATGAAGTATAAAGTATAGTATGTTTCAATTTTGAAATAATTAAAATCTTGAAACATTAAAAAAAACCTTTTAACTTCTATCGATGCTATTTGAAATCCCTACTTTGCAATACGAATAAAAAAAATATAAATTCTTAAGTTATTAATAATAACGACAAATAATGTATAGTAACAACAAATAATTTATAGTAACAACAAATAATTTATAGTAATAACAAATAATGCCTTATTTAGACAATATCCATTAACCCCTTCTACAATGAAAACAATAGAAAACAATAACAATAAAAAGTTTCCCCTTCAAATTAGTTTTTCGTGTAACTTAATATATATCCCACATAAATTATTCAGCTATAAACTTCATTTCTTTGATTTTTAATATATTTTAAGTTTTTAGAAAATTTTTAACTTAGTAAAAGAAACAAGCATGAATAAACAAGCAATATTAATATTTTAGCCACTGGGAGAAAATGGGTTAAATATATTTTAAAATATGAAAACACTATATTTATTTCAATTCGCTTGTTTAAACATTTAATTAGTATTTATAGAACTAAATTTTTAAAAGCAAGAAATAACAAAGTGCCTAATTTTCAAAATTATATATACAGTAGAAAGTTCTACTATTAATGGCAAAATAAGAAATATTTGGTTTTTAAGAAAAAATATATATATTGAAAACTGTAGTAGAATCTGGATATATCAAAGATTTTTATATCAGAAAAGCTTTTTAAAAAATATCTTTAAAAAATTCGTTAATTCAAGAACTTTAAATGTAGGTGGAACCGAAGTTCTAAAATGCAATTGATTTAAATTTTGATAAATACTATTTACAATTCGTATATGTATTTAAACACACTATGTATGAAATGTATTATGATACACACATTTCTAAAATAACCTTTAAAAACAAATAAAACACATATTTTGAAATCCACACAAAAATCTTGACAAGTTTTTAAACTAAAAAGTTAAACACAATAAATATCAAAATCGGATAAACAGTTTTACTTTCATTTTACTAATAATTGTACATTCGTTTCTCTTTCTTTCCACCGAAATTACTCCGTTTTATTGTTGCAGTCACGCACTGCCATCTGTTGATCTTTTCGTGAAACAGAAACTTCCTAATATAAACCAATTGTCACTTAATCACCTGAAAGGTACGAACCTATATTTTTTCTTCGAAATATAGATTTTTTCCAACCACACATGAATTTTAAAATATTTTGCATGCATATTTTAAGTTTTATTAAATTTTATTCATTTGAAGAATGGAAGAGATATTAATTTAAATCATACAAAAATTTCAATTTTAAAGTCATTATCCAAATTTATTTTTATAAACTATTTTACAAAATTTTTAATGTAATACATAAATATTATTTTTAATTTCTGCTTATTTTCTTGTGTCAATCCTCTTATTCGACGTTCTCTGCAATTAAATGTCAATTCAGTGCTCTCTACCAGAGCCGACTATCGAAAGCGGAAAATTTAATTCTCTATACTCTTATCTAATGCATTAACACTTTGAGACCTATATAATGGGGAATGAGAGGCGAAGTCGGGTCTTAAAACTGAAGTCTTCTCTCTGTGTCAATCCAATAAGGGAAAAAAATTCGTAGCCAAATTACTTCAGCTAGACACAATATTTTTATATGAGTAAATGTGACAGGTTTAAATGTACCTAGAATTTGGCTTGTTAAAATTGGCGCGAGTATTTTATTGCAACATTATTTTGAAAATCAAAATAAAATTCGGAACATCTAAAAAGAAGCTATATTTATCATAGAAAACTTGGTAAAATGTTCAATACCAGCTGGAGTAATTCAGCTTCGAAAATTATTTTCCCCCACCGGTTTAAACTAAAAAAAGACTTCCATTTGGAGACTCGACTTCTGGTCTCATCCCGCCTTAAAGGGGGAATAAAACCGAATGACCACGGGCCTCCAAACCCTCTGTGTTAATCCCATGGAAACAAATATTTTTTAAGCCACATTTCTCCGGCTGTATTCAATATTTTTACAACCTGTTTTTTTGCGAGGTTTTAGAACCCTGTAAGTCATCTACAATTATCAGATCTGAACATAAAAAACAGTTTGTAAAATTATTCAATGCAACAGGAGAAATGTGGCTTAGAAACTATTTTTTTCGATTGGGAGCAACTATCCATTGACGCACTCAGATGTCGGCTCGTCACTTGACTTCGGTTCTAAACTATGACGCCCGTCTGCAATTACCCTCGCGTAGCTCTAGTGTGACGATAATTCAAAGTCAATTATGAAAACTACCGTTTCTTGTAACTAGATTTTCTCGCCAAATATGAAGATAAGATCCCCAAAGTCACTCATTCTTTGCTTAAAAGATTATCGCCGAAAATCGCGCCAAATGAGTGAAGTAAGTTTTAAGGCTCTTAACATTTTTTGTTAGTTATGTGCCAACTGGATAGACTAAGATTATGTGGATAATTTTAGTGACGTTTCAAATAGTTTAAGACCACGATTTTCGTTTGTCGGGAGTGACAAATAGGTTTGGTTAACCTAACCCATTAGATTAACACTTTGGTTTGGAGACCCGCGGTCGATCGGGCTCATCCCTCCTAATACATCGCTTCTCTATCCGGTTACGCACTGAGATGTCGGCTCGTCCCTCGACTGCGGTTTTAAATTATGACGTCCGTCGCCAATAGCCCTCGTGTATCTCTAGTGTGACGATTATTCAAGCTACCCCATCCAGTGACGTAATTATCCACTCTTCTGACCTGATCGTGAGTCTGGGGAGCCCAGTCGGTTAAGGCGTTCGCCTTATAAATAAGTTCCCCGGTTCGGGTCCAGGCATCGGCAAAATAACTGCCGACCTATAAACGGTCCATGTAGCCAAAAATGTCCGACGAAAAGTACCCCGTTTGGAGGGAATACACGTTGAATATGCTTCCCAACGCTGCGTACAATGTCGCCCTTAACGGTTGCATTGGGTGCCTACTAAGGTGTCGTCTCGTCACTTGAGTGCGGTCCTTAATGACGACGCCCGTCACCAACAGCCCTCGTGTATTGCGACGATAATTCAAGTTAAACTCGAACGGGAAGGAGCGGGGTTTGTAGAATAAAAGACAATGCTGGACTGAGCTGTGACGTCAATATATGCGTGGTCGTTCTAGTTTAGACGAATTAGCTGTTGGTTAGTTGGTTTAAGGACAACGAATGACGTAACTGTGACGCCACTGTAGGCATGGCCATTTTAGTTGTCCATTCTAAGAAAATTCGCATCGAACGAAACTAACCTGACCCAATCTGACCTGGTCGTTTCCCCATGTCTTCCGCAGGCGGCACCACCAACCGGGAGGAGACCATCCCGATGCTGATGCTGAACCACTCTGACAGCCGAGAGGACTCTCTGCCCAGGAACAACTCCAGCACCCGGATCGAGATCCTGCCCTCCACCTCCGCCCCCCACTCGCCCCCCACCAAAGACGCCGGCGCCAACTGCACCAGGAACCCGAGCAACGGTAAGTCTCATTCGAAGAGCTTAGTGGAAGAACGTGCTAAGTGACAAATGGGTAAAAACGAGAAGTTTTTCACTTGCACCCCTTCTTGTCGTCCGAGGACGATTGTAGCGCCATCTCACGCCGCCAGATGCGTGGAACAAAGTCTGAACTTGATAAAGACGTTTAAAGCGTCTGGGAAAAGTTTCGGCAGACGGAAAGTGTCTGGGAAATTTATTATTAACTTTTAACATTATTTTCTAAAACATACGTAAAAATCAGCCTTTTGAAAATGACTTAAGTTAACTTATAATTTACCTACTTTTTGCACCCGATACCTGTAAATTGGACGTCGGTTCACTCTAGCGGGTATGCATATACTAAAAGTAAATGAAAACCGAACCTAATCCGATACATTTAATCCTTTAGAAAATGACTTAGGTCTGGGGTCCCTGGGCTCTCGGTCTATTATGTTAATGATAAAGATGAAGCTTGTTATCTTTAAAGGATAGAATAATATGTTCATTGACACAAAAATCTCAATTCTTCCAAAATGTCACTTAGCACGTTCTTCCACTAAGCTCTTTATTTGTGTTGTTGCTGTTGTTACTAAACCTACATGACCTAGCAACATATTTCACTAGGCAACAGCTAGATCTGATCCATGAGTCCGTGTATTCTAGCAAAATCAATAACAAGAAGTGGAGATGAACTGAGGTCTTCTGAACCTAGAAGACATAGGCAGTCTAGGATATGCTCCGGGGCTGGGGAGCCCAGTCGGTTAGGCGTTCGCCTAGCATGCGAAAGGTCCCAGGCCATCGCCAAAATAACTGCCGACCTATAAACGGCAGCCCAAAATGTCCGACGAATAATACCCCGTGTAGAGGGAGTGCACGTTAAATATCCTTCAAAGTCCTAACGCTGCGTACGAGTCGCCCTTAACGGTTCCGTTGGGTTCGGCTCGTCACTTGACTGTGGTTCTAAAAATACGACGCCCCTCGCCATAGCCTCGTGTGCTCTACTAGACGATAATTCAACTGAACTAAACTAGATATGTCGAAAGCTCGCTTAGATAGCTTTTTAGGCGCCACTGCACGGAACCCGAGAACGGTGAGACAGCAAACTCATGGCAGACTGACGTAAACAGGGCCCGTCCGTGGCCGATGATTAAGGCATCAGCCTAAGTGTTCAACCGATACTAGGATGCGGCTCGATCACTTGAACTGTGCGTTCTAGAAAATGACTTAGGCCCTCGGCGTTAGCCCTGGTAGCTCTACGCGACGATTATTTCAAACTGACAAAACTAGATAGCTCCGAAGAGCTCGCTTTAGTAGCTTTTAGGCGCCAACTGCAAGGAACCCGAGAAACGTGACACAGCAAAACTCATGGCAGACTTCTAAACAGGGCCGTCGTGCCGATGTTAGGCTCAGCCTAGAGGTTCAACTTCTCAGTAGTGGGGCTCGTCCTTGACTGTGGTTCTAAAAATACACGCCCTGCATTAGCCCCTGACTCTACTGCACATATTTCAACTGACTAAAGCTAGATATGATCCAAGAGGCCGTTAGATAGCTTTTAGCGCCAACGTCACAGGAACCCGAGAAGGGAGACAGCAAACTATGCGACTACGTAAACAGGGCCCGCGTGGCGAGTGTAGGCATCCTAGGTCAACTTTCTCAGGGGCGGGGGCTCGTCTTGACTGTGGTTCTAAAAATACGACGCCCTCGCATTAGCCTCGAGCTCTACTGCGACGATAATTCAAATGAACTAACTAGGTTGCTCGAACCGCTTTAATAGGCTTTAGCCCAACATGCCCAGACCGAGCAACGGTAGACAGCAACCTCTGGCAGACTGACGTAAACATGGCCCGTCGTGTCCGAGTGGTTAGGCTCAGCCTAGAGTTAACCTTCTCAGGTGCGGGGGCTCGTCACTTGACTGTGGTTCTAAAAAATACGACGCCCCTCGCCATTAGCCCTCGTGTAGCTCTACTGCGACGATAATTCAAACTGAACTAAACTAGGATATGCTCCGAAGAGGCTCGCTTTAGATAGGCTTTTTAGGCGCCAACTGCACCAGGAACCCGAGCAACGGTGAGACAGCAAAACCTCATGGCAGACTGACGTAAACAGGGCCCGTCCGTGGCCGAGTGGTTAAGGCATCAGCCTAGAGGTTCAACCTTCTCAGGAGTGCGGGGGTTCGAATCCCACTTACTGCCAGTCATCCTATAAATCGGATCTGTGCTGGAAATAGTAGAAAATCCTCATCACGGATGGGCCCGAGTACACAGGGACAGACGTGCTCGTTAAATCTGTGGAGTCCAAAGTCCCGACGGCGTTAGCGTCGATGTCGCTCGAAGTTCCGTTGGGTGCCCGCTCAGGTGTCGACCTCGTCACTTGACCAGGGTTCTAAAATACGAGGCGTTATTGGCTGTGTTAAAGCTCCTGAAGGAGGCTAGAAATAGGCAGCCGGAAACGATTACCTTACCTTACGTAAACAGGGTTCTCAATTTTTGCTAATAATGCGCTTGTTTTTAGCTACCTGCGGCGGTCAACACAAATACCCAATACTAGCCTTCGCGACCGAGTCATTACTTTGGCAATTCAGTATTTTGCTCGCACGCAAACCGCACATCTGACAACCTTAATAAAGCAACCAAATCAAAGTCCTGAGACTCGCATCATGCAGCATCACAACCCCACATTAATAGTTCCTCCTCTGACTCACTGGAAGGGGAGTACTGCGACCGAGTCATTACTTTGTCGCTTCGTTTGTTAGGTTGATATGAAATGTTTTGCTCCTATATAAAAGGGAGGAATTTTACATTAGTTCTTTGAACTAAAATTTAGCAAACGATAAGAACAAATTATTGAATTTTCGAAAGAAAATAAATGATACTAGCCCAATTTAGCGAGTAAATGTTTAATATAGAATTAATACTGTGTTTGGTGCCTTTTTTCTTATTGAACATAAATGTTGCGTAGAAGCGGCTAAATGTGACAGATTCTGTTACAATCCTACTGTTTTAAAAGCATCATTGGTTCATAATAAATCCAAATTCAATTTGTTCTTAGGCGAATATTTGAAATGCGCGAAGGAGGGATACGGAAGTATCCCTCCTATATCCTAGACCCTCCTCCTAGATAATTATATATCTTTATATAGCTTTAATAAATTTTAACATTTAAAGTATTGGTGAACCTGCTAAACCATTATCTCCTGGTATACAATTTTATACATAAAAAATACTTAAATTTTGAGTTGTAATTAAAAAAAATTCTCGGTTGCTAAATTGAAAAGAAACAGACTGCTTTATATGCATTGAAAACAAGCATATATGTGTACGCCTTTTCGCCAAATGGTATATCCCTTAGATGGCTTAGAGGATTGTTCAAGAAAACTTTAAGAAAAGAATTTACAAATAACATTTAAATCTAACCACTTAGGTGGACAAGAAATAGGCTTTCTTACAAATTTAACTATTTTTTTGCTCTGTCCATTCCTTCTATACATCCATAGACAAAAAAAAAGTTCAAATTATAGCTTAACTAATTATAGGTGTCTAGTGAAACTTCGATTAACCTAAGTAAAAATAAAATAAACAATTACTAACTTCCTTTGTCTAAATTTTCTAAACAAAGAACTATTGCAAAAAATGTCAATCACATTCCACACATACCTTTATAACTTAAACTTAATGAATTGTGTGAAATCAAATGTTATATCTTTCTTCCAATTGTATTTGCTCCATTAATATATTCACATGAAGTGACATCCCAAAATGTACTAATCGCATTAATCGAACACATTTCTACACATTGAGATCTGAATTGCAAATTCGCCTTTTCTTAACTCCTTTGACATCTTTCAAAAGGATCGCTTCAGTCATGGGACATTTAAACAGTGAATATCATCAACTTGATAGTACGTTTTGACTAAACTGTAACCGTTATTAGCAGGCCCCGATCAAATTTTAGGGGCCCCAAAACTTGTAGAGGGCCGTAGTGAGCCTAGTGGTCAGCGTCTCGGTCTCGGGATCGGAAGGTCCTGCGATCGAGTCCCGGTACCACTGAAGACCTACCGAGTATATGCGGAGTACGTGCTCGTTAAATCTGTTGGGTCCGAAAGTCCTCTAAGTTCCCATACCAAATCATTACCTCTGGGGGTGACAAGCCAATTCTGGGGATCATCTAGTTGGCCTCTGTCTCTAAAAATAGATGGATCCACTTGTGTGTGTGTGTGTTGTCTGTTGTGTCTGTCTTACTTGACGAAGGTTTATAAGCGGGTCGCTGACCAAGCACACAAACCTGAATATATATGTCTACCAACCAACCAACCAACTTGTAGTTCTATCAATTGTAGTCTATTGTGCTAAATGTTGTAGACTCCCAAAATGTCAGTAAATTTCAAAACATTTTGAGACTCCGCTCTATTTTAAAGTTGACTTTGACGCAGACATTGGCTTGACGCCCTAGCGTGGTTGGTTGATCGGTGTTACAAAAAAGCTGATGAAATAGTAGCAAAAAATATAATACGTCAGCCAACTAGCCTCATCATTACTGGAAATCTTACACAAAATTTTCGTAAAGGGTTCCCGGGCTGGGGAGCCCAGTCGGTTAGGCGCTCGCCTAGCATGCGAAAGGTCCCAGGTTCGGGTCCGGGCATCGCCAAAATAACTGCCGACCTATAAACGGCCCGTGCAGCCAAAAATGTCCGACGAATAATACTCCGTGTAGAGGGAGTGCACGTTAAAATACGCTCCAAAGTCCCAACGCTGCGTACGATGTGCCCTTAACGGTTTGTGGGTGCCAACCTCGGAGTGTCGGCTCGTCACTTGACTGTGTTCACTGAAATACGACGCTCGTCGCCAATAGCCCTCGTGTAGCTCTAGTGCGACGATAATTCAAACTAAAACTAAAAAAACGTAAAGGGTTCCCAAATATTTGTTGGGCCTATAGTCTGAGTCTTCCTAGATCATGCCCTGTAATCAGGGCATGATCTAGGTCTTGAGAGGTCTTATTAGAGTCTGGTTGAATGGGAAGATTACATAAAATTCAAATTTATTTGAAGACAACAGTCCTACGGAATGGTATTATTTTTAAAAAAATTAAAAAAATGAATTTAGCAGGTCCGTAATTGTCTTCAAAGTAAGCGATGCGTCACTTTTGGTAAAAAAAAAACACTCAAAATTCTTTTATCGTGAATTATGACGTCAGGTTTGGGTATCACGTTCCATTAGTGTTCTATTTCTTATCAACTTCTATACTTTATAGCTGTTGAAACTGCGAAATGTATTTTAAACGATCTCAAACCAAAAAAAATGTATTTTTTTAGCAAACGCGAGTTTTTTAGTTCCGTTTTTTTTTATCGAACTTTGCAGGTTTCCAACGGCGATTTCGATTGATCCCATTGTTGACTATGTCTAAAATATTTACGGATCACTCTTAAACTAAATAAACAAACTTGACTGCTCTAATTTATTTCTGAAAACTGGTTCAAATTTGTATTTTGTTCTTCTCAAAAGAAAGAATATGAGTTTAGTTTGAATCATCGTCGCACTAGAGCTACACAAGGGCTATTGGCGACGGGCGTCAAAATTTAGAACCACAGTCAGGTGACGATCCAACACCTGAGTAGGCACCCAACGCAACCGTTAAGGACGACATCGTACGCAACATCGGGACATTGGAACATATTTAACGTGCACTCCCTCTACACGGGGTATTATTCGTCGGACATTTTTTGGCTGCACGGGCCGTTTATAGGTCGTCAGTTATTTCGGCAATGCCCGGACCCAAACCTGGGACCTTCCTCATGTAAGGCGAACGCCTTAACTGACTGGGCTCTACGGCCCCGAATATGATTTTTAAAAAGCTGCATGATTATTTTAATGAAGTGTATGCAAACTTATATGTCGATCCGTTTCTAGAAAAATCTCTGAGAGCATGACATGTTACGCCAGACTCCGTTTTCGGTCCAGTAAATTTCAGGGAATAGGGTACTTGACTAAATTTTTTTTATTGGCTTAAAATATTCTTATGCTAAAAATATTAGACCCGTATTTTTTCTTTTTTCTCAAATACCCCATAAAAAGGCAGAAAAATGAATTTTAAAATTAGGACGAAAAATCACTCCCGAAAACGCTTCCTGGCTGTCACGTGGTATCTGTGATGTCACTAGTGACTATAAACAAACTTTGAAACACCACATTGGAATCGATTTTAGGCAAATTTGAAATATCCGCTTCTGTAAAAAGCCTTACATTATCTCAATATTTATTATTTCAAGAGTAAATTAGATTAATTCAAGTTTAATCAGAAAACAAAAAACATCACGCCGGTTTGTTTATAGTTACTAGTGATTTCAGCCAAAGCGTTGTGTTTGTGATCACGTGATGATCACGTGAAAAAAATGCCTTTTTAAAATGATTTTTTTAATGATTTAAAGATTTATTTTGCAAAAAAATTATATGCATTTGTTATTTTTTGACTTTCAACTATAATTTAAATAATATTGGAAGGTATTTTGGCGATGCAGTCAAGTACCCTATTATAATGTTATATGTTGTGTAAAATTATTTAATTTTAAGTTGATGTTCGGAATCTACAGCTTTTGATGAAACCATACAAAGAAATAAATTTGGCATTTCGGGTAGGGTGTAAGTTTCGTATGTGTCGAACTAGAACTACACAAAGACTAACCTATTAGCGGTTGGTATCGTAATATTGAACCAAAAAGTGACGATACCAACGCCTGAGCTCAAAGTAAACTTTGACATCCGCGTCGTACGCATATTAGGGTTATATTGAAATTATCAACATAGATTGAAGATTCAGTAAATTAAATTCATCCATATTGGTTTCACATTAAGTTACAGTTATTTTTTACTATAATAGAACTAATGTAAGGCTTTTATTAAAATAATTGTTTCAATCCATTCTAAATTTGTACATCCTCAAAAATCTTAATTAAATATTTTTTGTTCAGCATAGCCAGAGTCCTGATAAAAAAAAACCCAATAAAATAAACAAATTTAGAGTTTAACATTTTAGAATAATAGTTTTAAACATTTTAGAATAATAGTTTTAAACATTTTAGAATAATAGTTTTAAACATTTTAGAATAATAGTTTTAAACATTTTAGAATAATAGTTTTAAACATTTTAGAATAATAGTTTTAAACATTTTAGAATAATAGTTTTAAACATTTTAGAATAATAGTTTTAAACATTTTAGAATAACTCTAAAATTACAAAAAAATATCGTAAAAATACTAGCTGCATTTAGGAATCTTTTTAGCGACTTTAAATCCTTTTCTAGTATTTTTTTGTAATTTTAGAAATAAATGGTATTTTTTCGTAGTATTTTTCTCATCAAAGTGGCAGCAACACTGGCAATTTTGCCCTCTTAAAAAGCCTCCATGCGCGTCCCGTCGTTAGCATTGGAGGTTACGTGATCAGCCAATCTAATACTTTAACTATGATATCTATGTTATTAATATACTAATATATTCATTTAAATGTATTATAAACAATGATACGATTAGAATATCGCAAACATCGGTCTGAGTATTGTCACTGCAAAGAGAATTATAACATTTCAATCACAAATTAATTGAACCCTGAATGTTGTTTTCTTGTGACGACAGTCTTATAATAACAAAACAACTTCTACAGGGTTGCAAATTGATTTTTGCTTTTTGTATTGATATTTTATTGACTTTTTATTTATATGAAATATATGTGTGTATAAAATATATGTACCGGAAAAGTATACGGTCGTAAACGGTCAAATAAAAATATGTTTAAAAATTATTATCATATGTGTATCATTAATGTGCTTTGATTTTTTTTTATTATCGATACAGTTACATCGAAACCATCGATACTTACATAAATATAACGAAACTGTTCTACTGTTTTTACGGTGCCTAGTTGTAAACACGCCAAGTCATTACGCCAAACGGAACAGCTGTGATATAATGGCTGGTCCCGATTTGACAATTTGCGTTATGCTTGCCAAGCGACGAAAATCCCCAACTGTGGTAAACATTCCACTTCATATTTTATACAACTATATATTATATGTATGGCAACCCTACGTTAAATTTCCAAACTCGCCAAAACTCGCCAATTAATTGACCGGCCATTATATCATAGCTATTCTCGCCAAACACATGTGACTTGGTAAGTTGACAAGAGTCATGTGTGTCCCCGTTTCAGTACCGATGCTAAATTGCTGCTTCCAATGCTAAGTCAATGAAACCGCTCAACGCTGTAAATATATATCAAATAGAACTTTGTCATCCCAAAGGTCATCCCATTAAAACAAATTCAAGTATCAGGCTGCTTATTGTAAAGCAATGGAAATCATATTTATGTAGAACAGTTGGTAAGCGTCATAATTAAAGCATTTTGAGTTGTAAATAAAGCAGAAACTTCTATTTTTAAAAAAATTTGTCATGGGGATACGTTCCTATTAGACAACATGAACATTTCGGTAGAATAAATTTGTCTTTGATTGCGAATTTTTAAACATGCTGTGTTGTATTTTTTCATCAAATAAAATTAAGTACAAAAGTGTTTAGAATAGTAATCGTTACAACAGTTTTTTTTTTATCTGTTTAGCTATTCACAAATCGATTGGAATTAGTTGAATTATCTAGAGTTATGCGGATTTTTAAACTCCATACTCTAGTTTAAAAAAAATGAAGTATTTATATAGGAAGCTTATACTTATATAGGAAGTATGAATTTCTAAAAAAAATTATTTGCAATGAGTAGAGGGAACCATTAGTAGAGGGAGATTTTTGCTTGTAACTTTTAAAAAACACTATTTATGAATGTGTAAATGCAGATAATTTATACTTCATAAAGTAGTACACAATATATATTAGTATTTTTCTGTAGTATTAACTGCAATAGTAGTAAAAGATAAATTATTTAAAACTTTAGTTTTGGGTCATGTATCCCAATGCATAGGGATACATGACCCACCTATTAGGGATACGTGACCCAACCCCAAAATGTGGTAGTATAGCTTAAAATAATCAAAAAACTTTTACCAAATAACAAAACTAATATCATATTATAAAGTTTATATAGATTTTATAGTATTTTCAGACAAAATTATTACTTTTTATTTTTATCTCATTAATTTTGCTTATATTAACGAAATAATCAAATTTAAAAGTAAATTCTGTTCGAAATACAAAACTGGGGCTTCTTTTATTTTGCAGAGAAAACACATGTGGTTGAAGAATCGCTACTATTTTATCAATATCATTTTGGGATGTATTATCCATTTTAGGACATTTAAAACAATTTCCATCGATTTTTTCTGCATATTGAATTGTAAGCTCGTTAAAAAAAATTCCCTTGTACCTTCCAAACAAACCTTATACTTCGTTAAGGACCCAGTCAATTACTTTTGGGACTCCCGTGATTTTTTAAAAAATTTACTTGGTCTACTTCTGTCTACTTTTGTGTTGTTTACTTGGGTCACATATCCCTAATTGGTTTGGGTCACTTATCCCTAGTTGCACTTTTTTTGTTTAATCCCAAAACAGTCATTTACGAATAATTACATTAGCACTATTATGCATGTAACTGTAGCTAATAGCATGAAATAAACAAATAACTAATTGAAAAAATCTTTCTTTTAAACCAAAAAATGTAGACCGAAAAACCTTACGGCCTCAGAAATTTACTTTCAGTGCATGAAAACGTATTTCTTCGCATAACTTAACAAATACGCAATGATTCAGCTCGTTTTTTTCACCATGTGATCAACTGGCTGAAAGGAAAAAAGTGATGCCACTTTCAACTCACAAAACTTTTCCATTGCTGAGGAAAAGGCATTGGGTCATGTATCCTTAGGGGTCAAATGTCCCTAGTTCCCCCTACTAAAATAATTTTTTTTATAATTGCGTGAAAACAATCTGATTTTTACACTATAAATTTAATATCAGACGCGTGCGAAAAGTTATAATTTTTAGAAACAGTGATAAAAAAATTACTTTTTTTCACCCAAAAGCAGTGAAAAAAAATACTTTTTTTCACTATTTTCATAAGATGCCAACATTTCAAGTAAAATTTCTATTTCATAATTTTTATAAAATCATTAAATTTATTGATCTGCTTTATTTATAAATATTATGCGAGTGAGTTTTATTATTTTTTTATTTTTGAATCAGTATCCATGTTCAAATGTTGGACTTTAAACTAAAAAATAAGTTTGCCTTTTGTAGTTCCAGAGATTTATCGATGCCGATCTTCTTTACGTAAAAAAATTAGCACGTGAATTATTTTTGAACCAATGAGGTTTGATTTTTTTCACGTAATTATAAAAATAGTGTATGAAACACGTGTGAAAAGTAAACCTTTTAAAACACGTGTCATTATTTCACTCGCTCGTAAAATCCACGCTTCCGTGAAATAATAATCCTAGCTTATGTTTTAAAAAGTAAAAGTTACTGTTGAATCAGTATTTTCATTTATTCCCTTGTTAGAATATTATTAATTTAAAACTTTGATCTTAAATAATACATATTTTGTAAGTAGAATTAGTCGATTCGAACTATTTGCGAAAAAAATAATAACTAATATCTTGTGAACCAATAGAACTATTATTTTGTTATGTAGCAGTAATTATCAACAAAAATTATCGTCGTCATGAAACAGTCAATATTTTCTATTTAAAACTAGCGTGTCCATTATCAATTCGAACAATGTATTTTCGCTCGTTAAAAATCGATTTAACAAACTGTTATTTCGAGTGGGCCTTCGTGGTTCGCAATCCAACGAATCTTATTATATAATTTAAGGTACCCTAAATAAAAATAATTCTGTAACAATACAACATATGTATGTAGCATAATTACAACAAAATTATCTCCTCAGCGTCATTTTTCTATTAAACTAGCGGTCCATTATAATTAAATTTTGTCGCTTAACGATTTAACAAAGTGAGTGGGCCCGGGTTCGAATCCCGAATAAGACATGGGTATTTATTTGTGTTGTCTTGAGGAGAATGTGCTCGTTAAATCTCGGGGTCTGTAAGTCCTGTGGGCTGTCATAGCGCAGTGCTATCAGGTTGTCTGGATAAAACTGTCCCCTCCCCTCCAGCTACATACCTAAATTGCGGAGGTGGCGCCCTCTCAGAGGAGAAGTCTTCTCTCTCACGGGTGTTCAAAGCCTTGTCCCAACTGAAGCTACTGCACCCCTTCTCCCTTCCAGGCCATGCACTGGAGGCACACGACGACGACAACAACAACAATATAACAGTATTTTTGAGCATTTTTTTTCTTCTTTTTTAGGAGTGCCCAGCCCAGCCGGTAGCCAGCGACCTGCCTACACCAACCAACCGCAGGCCCTTAATCTGATGCAGTTCGTGGAACCACCACCAGGGGGGCCATCGCCCCCTAAAACCCCTTCCCCGGCCTCAGTGGCAGCCGCAGAGGCGTGAGGCCACGCACACTGGATGCCACGCATCTGCAAGACTGTGCACTGCTGAGCTTCATCCATATCAGAGGACGCCGGGACACTGGCGCCCCCACCGGTGGACGGCTCTAACTACACTTCATCTCGGACAACAAGTTGCATGGGTTTTTACCCGCGTAATACTTGTTTATATTGCGTACAGACGTGATAAAGACTTATTTGGACAACAACTCCTCTGACAACAGCCAAAGTTGTGCCTAGGGCACATTACCCTACTAATGAAACGTCATTGCGCACACTCTAAGGACGTACGTTAACATTACGTACAATCATGAACCAACGTTAATGGGGCACACTTGTATAACTGCGTGGTGTATACTTGAATTGAGCAAACTCTTGAAACCGAACTATGTGTGCAGCGAATTGGTAACACTTCTACAGCTTATTATTCTGGGACCTATATCTGTACAAATTATCTGCACTTCATGATTATGTGATGAACTTGTGTTGAGTAAAGCTCGTTAGCATAAAGTTCACTCATGTTAAAGGTTTACAGGTCAAAGAAAGGATGTTACATACGCTTTCGATGAGTACTTCATACAGACACATGCACTACAAGATGGATTCTTTAAAGTTAAAATAACTTGAGAATGCTATTGCGTAATGTTAAGCAATTTCAGTTATGGGACAGACAACTTAGAATTTTTTGTACATTAACGCAACATACAATTTTTGTGAGCTTGAGGCACTCGCAACAACTTTCCTGGAGCGTACACAACGTAGTTTCAACAACACAAACTCACGATGCTGATGCAAAATTTGGTACAGTCATGATCAGAATGCTTATTTAAAAAAAAACATTGTGTACACAAACGCTTCTTTGGCATCTACATACAATGCTTCACATCGTACTTTTGTATTGAAGTACTTGCGTACGTTTTTTTTCTGTTAAAAATGAGTACACCTGAGTCTTTCATTTCCAAAAGGGTTTAATTGGCTGGAAATACCTGTTCGCAAGCAATACTGATCTGCTAACTACCAGACTGAGTCACCAATGGACAATTCTAACGGAGCGGAGCATGGTTCGTTTGTGGGGTAGAATACAATGGGTGTCGTAGCTGTGACGTCACCGCAGGCGTGGCCGTTCCAGTTGTCCATAGTGCTGGACAGTCCTGCACTAGAATTACCTCTGCCAGCCTCCAAGGTCGACCGGAGGGTATTCGACCAATCCCTTGCACTTCAGCAGGCCATTATTGCTTGTGTGCATGGTTCCAGGAAATAAAACCCTTTTGTAAAGGAACGACTCATATATACAGCGTACATTAGCATAACGTGCACATTGAGCTAGAAGAAACGTGGGAGTGTGGTGTGTGATTCACTGATCAGGGCAGCAAACGAGCCGGTTCAATAACGAAACGCGGAGGAATACACGGCACTGCAGCAGAAACGAACCGGGCAGAAAACCTAGAAATTTGCTTATTTCGCTATTGGGTTCGTCTTCGCTGGTTCTTAGTTAGTGATCCACATGGTTATTTCTTAAAAAAGTTGCAATTTAAAGTTAAAGAAAGTTCATTTTTTTCTAACTAAAAATGTTAAAATACATTTAGGAGCCCAAGTCAATATGATAGAGGGGTCTCATACAAGCATTTTATACAAGTGTAGGGAAAATAGTCCTTTTTTGCCCGGTTCGCTCAAAAGGGTGTGAGTGGGTTTTCGGCTCGCTGACACCTCACTCCAGTTTCCCTTCTAGCTCAATGAACGTGCATGTTTGCTTACAACTTATAAAAGGTACAGTACTGATGGATATACTCTAAAAGTTGCTAGATACTTTGAAAGGGTCGTTAGCTATTGGTATAGAGGGCACCAAATCGGGACTAAATCGCCTCAAACAGCGAAAGATAGCTTTCGTCAACTCGCCAAGTATTCGTACAAGTCGATGTTGAGTGACTCTAATACACATGCAAAGTGACCGACCAAGTTTTTTTATGCCGCTTTTATAAAATGCGTACAGAAATACTTACATGCTTCCAGTAGTACAGTCATTAAACTGAACAGTAATGGTTTATAAATTTATGCTGATCGATTCGGTAATTTGGTAATTTAATAGTTTCCAGCTGTCTATTTCTAGCCTTCTTTAGTAGCTTTAACGCAGCCAATTACGCCTCGTAATTCTCTCTTCGGTATAGCATTGCTTTTTAAAATACCCATATAACCCATTCTACAATCCACAATCTTATATGCGGTCGCCGTTAATCCGTTGTCCCTTCTATACACCGAAGGCCTTGGTTGATATATTTGTCTCATGAAGTAGAACGTCGGTTGTAATGCTTTGAGGCTATTTACGAGGAAACGACTTGTGATTCGAAAAAAAATGCTTCCAAAAGATTTTAAAACAAATCAAACATCCAGAAAAGATCTCGAGCCATCAACAAGCGCTCTTTATTAATCGCCTTAAAGAAGATAGAAAAGGCACAGGCATAGAACAGGTTCGCTGTAGTTCGACGTATTTTAAAACCGACCAACCACACTCTTTAATCCGGCGCTTCGGTAATCCGCCGGGTTTTAGGCACCGAATGCGCAGCCGTATAAGGTGGACTGTATCTTACAATTGTAACTGATTTTTTTTTAATTTTTAGTAGAGTGAATTCGATTATGATTTATGTTCGCTATCTTAGAAGTTGCAATTGAGAGTAACCTTAATATTTTGTGAAATTTGCAACGAAATTACAAGGTGATGCAAAAATAATGATAGCCATTTAATTCTAGATATCTTTAAAAATGTATCATTATTTTTAGATTATCTTAAATATTACTCTAGAACAGTATTTCTCGACTTTGGACAGCTGGAGTTGGTCCTTTCCTTATCGGAATAAAGAGCAAACTTTGCCCACCCGCGCATTCGTATTTACAATGGAGTTTTCTTTGGACACTAGCGCCACCCACAGAAAACGTGTGTAACTACAAGGAAAACCCCGCAAACAGAAAAAGTCCTATGGGAAAATGATGGAGTCATCTTTGAAAGATTTGCGAAAATACTATTTTACAAGATTTAAAATAATTATCGTAAGGTAGTAGTGTCTTCTGATTTACACACAGTCCGGTCTCCGATACCTTTCTATCTTCACCCCTGTATAGTTCCAAATTTCACGACGTTTCTGTAGGGAGCTCTTTGGTCACTTCCACAAAACCAGTTAGTGACTCTTGTACGAATTTCTCTACGCACTTAACCTAGACTAGTGGGTCGCTACCCTCCAGTTAAGAAAAACTGCTCTAAAAGTACGGAACACATTTTCACCATAACTTAAATCGTCCATTGCAAAACAACCCCTACAAATTTCGTATACTTTTAATCAATTTGCTTTACTGTTGTCCACATACCTATTTAACTTGTTTGTAGATTAAAAACTATATAATGAACAAAACATTTACATGTATAAAAAAATAAACCGAGCTTAATTACATTTGAATCGCTTCAAGAGCTAAATTTTTCATATGCCATTTTTTAAGCTGAAAGAATTAAGTTTTAAGTTTAGCTAACATAAACCATTACTGTTCTTATCCAAGATGCAAAGTAAAAAACAAAAATGTTATTTGTGTATCTGAAAGAATCAAAAAAGCAACTGACATTTAACTAAAATTACTTACCCAGTTTACAGCAGAGCTGGTTTATTATTTCTTTAGTTCAAAATTTTCTGTTATTGTTTTTTCTGTACAAAGTTTTAAATGCAATGATAACTATACAATTTTAATATTTACCTTATTGGAAGAAATTTAGCTTTGTATCGAGATTTTGTTTTAAATTCCGTTAATAATGATTAGACGCCATTATCTATCAACACGAAAGTTAAAAAGTGTACCAAAAAACAAACCACTTAGAATCGATAATATAAGCAAAGTACTGTTTATCACGGACACAAATGAAAAATATCTTCTTGTAAATCTTTACCTTGCTATAAAACAAGCCTAAGTTTGTAAAAGTTGATAGTTAGGTTACAGTAGCGTTGGACTTCGGACTTTCATGCCTCGGGGTCGAAAGATGTCTTAGGCAATGTCATTCTGTTAACGGATTGAGGCCTCGATGTACCTTTTGGTGGGCATAAAACATTGATGACACTGACGTGATCTCGCTAGATGGCGCTGATTTACTACCTTGTTACTACCAGTCATCTAGATTACAAGAAATATTGTAGTATATAACCCGAAGCAACTTGGTCTACATTTTGAGGTACCTTTTGGTTGATACGGTTTGTGAAATATCTTCGGCAGCGTAGCATACGTAGACTCAGCCAACTTTGATGAGCAAACATAAATTTGCGCCAAACATGAGGATTAAGTTCTATTATTAACTACTCGAAAATAGAATACGCTAGAAACAGTTCATGTAACGATGTCCAACTTCATGAAGTCGAAATTGAGATATAAGATCGAGTTGGGTAGAATATATCAGCGTCCGTGTGATCGCTAGTAGCAATTTTTCATCGACCGATAATCGAATTTTCATCGTTCGCCGGTGAGCCTATGAGAATTCGAATATCGGATTTTCATCGAAAATTGCCCGTTACGTCGATAACTCATTGGTTATGTCCGCTCGATCGAACAGCTTACGACGAGTTTTACCGATGAAATTCCGATCGAATGTCAAGACGAAATAGATAAGAATCCTATGAGTAGTAATCGAAATCTCATCAACACTTTGTTTATTTTTATATATTTTATTGTGTCGCAACTACAGGAGGAAATACAAATTATAGGGGACACATACAGAAATACACACTTCTTCATATCAGGATCTAAATGTATATATTGTTGAATTGCAAGGAGCAAAGACACGAACAAAATAAACTAGAACCCAAAGCAAAGAGAAGATACTTGAACATGAACATTTATTTTAAAGAAAGTTCAAGCGTTATGAAGGAAATATTCAATTAATATTTCTTTTCGTAGAAAAAGTGCAGAAGAAGTGGGTTTGCAAAATTGCAAGACCTTAACGAATAGGCGGCAAAAGTTAAAATACATGTGTAATTAAAACAAAATATTTTTGTAACTCATCGAAATGGTAGATGGTTTTCTTAAATATAATTAGCTAAAATTATAAATATGTCTGTCTTGATGGTATTGTAAAACAATTGCAGTAAAAATCTGTTTTAAATGCGAATTATGATGTATCATATCAAATTGAACCAAAACATTAATTTAGAATTTACAAATATCAAAGCTCAATGTTCATCTTTTTCTTTCATGCATAACATTTTTAATTACAAAAACTTAAACATTTTCATGAAAACTGGCGGAAAATACCCAATGTACTTTTTTATTAGAATATATGAACTATATTTTTATTTATTTATTTATTTATTTATTATTTTTAAAATAAATTTTAAATTTATTAATTTATTCACATACGTTTAACTCTAATATGGCAAAACAACTCAAAATATAAACTTATTTATTGAAGGTTTTTTTGCTTATGATGTACTTTAAATGTGGTATTATTTAAAGTAATTATTCGAAAGTGAAATTTGACTGTAAGTAAGCATAAATTGGTGATTGGCGCCAACAAATTTTGCCAAACACGAAACATTTAGAGATCGACTCTTTTACTGCGATATTTTTATTGGGTACTTTTTCCATTTCGTGGGCGCAAATCTCGCCAAACTTTTTCTTTGACAAAACACGGCATACAATTGAAAAGCTTAATGGAAATAATACGTTAAATGACATTTTTGAAACAAATTGAGATTTTTGTGTCAAAAAACATGTTTTGCCTGATAACACGATTCCCCCGTTTCATATACTTAAAGTTAAGTATATTTTTTGCCTGTTGTGTGTGCCGTTTTTAACGTATCTAAATGCTGACTAAAAACTTAAAAGCTCATTTTCTCGTTTTCAGATGTTTGTCACTTAGCTCGTTCTTCCAGCTCTTCAGTTACCATTGGAAAAATTCCATTTAGTGGTGGTATATACATTTTTGGCGACTTTATCACTTGCTCTCGCGAAATTGAAAAGTATCCGGTATTGTTATTGTAATCAATAGGGGTATAGTCATTTCCATGGACCAAATGCATTTCTTAAATCGTCTAATATCACCCTGTTATTTATTTGTTACTAATTGACATTTTAAAATACAGCTGCAATCAATTGATAATATACTTTTTATAATATCGTGCAAAAAAATAACTTTTTCAAATCAATAATCGTGGCAAAAGTGAAGCTTAATAACGAAATCGTGTTTCAAAGTTACTTTTACGCACTAGTGCGACAAAAAAAATAAGAGCATCAAGAGCATCCGATTGGTGTAAAATTCTTTATTTGAACGTGATTCTTTATTTGGCGTCTTATTTCCAATGCAAATCTAAGAAATAATTTTTGCACGTGATTTTAAATAATCATTAATACAAATAATCACCTTCAAATCATTTGAACACGATAATAAAATAATTAATAAGCCAATCAATAAATGCGAATTTAATAAATACTTTTTTTTGCACGTTATTATAAAAAATAGTGTATGACAACACGTTGAAAATAGCCTTTTTTAAACTCGTGAATTTATTTCACTCGCTGGTACCTCGCTCGTGAGATAATTTATTCAACTCGTTTAAAAAAGCCTTACTTTTCACACTAGTTGCATAAATAACTATTAGTTCAAATGAAACCAACCAATTTAACCAACTGAGTCGATAATAACCACATGATTAAATTCGAATTAAAATCCTCCAAAAAAACTGACCTCATTACAATAAAATCTTCCGAAAAATTCGATAGTTGAGCCATTAAAATTATTATAGTTATTTATGCAACAAGTGTAAAAAGTAACACTTTTTAAAACTAGTGGATTTTATTTCACGAGCGAGGTACGAGCGAGTGAAATAATGACACGTGTTTTAAAAAGTTTACTTTTCACACGTGTTTCATACACTATTTTTTTATAATTACGTGAATAAAAATCAAATCTCATTGGTTCAAAAATAATTCACGAGCTAATTTTTTTACGTAAAGAAGATCGGCATCGATAAATCTCTGGCTACAAAAGGCAAAATTATTTTTTAGAAAGTCAAACATTTGAACATGGATACTGATTCAAAATAAAAAAATATTAATAACATTCACGCGCATAATATTTATAAATAAAGCAGATCAATAAATTTCTGGATTTTATGTATATTATGGAATAGAAATTTTACTTGAAATGTTGGCATCTTATGAAAAGAGTGAAAAAAAGTACTTTTTCCCCTGCTTTTGGGTGAAAAAAAGTTATTTTTTATCACTGTTTCTAAAAAGTATAACTTTTCGCACGCGTCTGATATTAAAATTATAGTGTAAAAATCGGATTTTTTTTCACGCAATTGTAAAAAAATTATTTTCATTTGGCAACGTGAGTTTATGACAGTGAAACAAAAAATCTAACTCATTTTTTTAACAAAAAAAAATCCATCAGATTTGTAACGTCAATTCCTTCTTGGTACCTTTTCATCCTACAAACTACATATGCCCCCCCCCCCCTACAAAATTTTTTAAAAGTAAGTAAAAATTCGTTTCAAAGGCTTGTGAACGAAAATATCTGCTTATGTGCGTTTGTGAAATACGAACCGAATCTATGAATATCTTCCAAGTTCTTATAAATACAAACACAGTGCCTCTAATATAAAAAAATTTATGAATTATTGCAACGTAAAAAATTGAATCGAGAATTTTTTTTATGATAAGATAATGAAGTATAGTACGCTCCCTCTGTAACCGACGACAATCCGTTTTTAAATCGGATTCTCCGGCTTATAAAAAAGTTTTTATATCATGTAATGCTCTTAATATACGGAATATCCTTTGTTTGTTATTGAGAATCTTGAAAAATAAAATAAAATATTAATGAAACTAGCAAGCAATCAAATACTTTATATTAAAAAATTAATTGTTATATCTAGATAGTCCTTTATACGTGTACCTTTGTCTGTTTTAAAGAGATCATTTGCTAAATTAATATATAATATTTCACAAAACGATTAACTTCAGACATCAAATAAGATACCTTTATGTATAAAAAATATAATTGTTTTTATATTTAATGAGGTCGCGTTTTAACAGTAGAACTTTGGTCTGAAAATTTTTACATACCCTCACTGCATGAACTCTGTATACGTAACCTATTCCCACCTATAACGTTGATTAAATTGCGACATTAAAATAAGTATTTAGGATTCATAATTTTTATACAAAAAAAAGTTTTAGTAAGTTGAAGAATACATTTCATCACTCTCGATTTTTTAACCAATTTTATCTAGTTCATAACAATTTTAAACCTACCCAGTTTTGTTGGAATCATTTAATATTGGCTCTACAAACAGTATCCACTAAAGCTATCCACTTTTTTTTTTTTTTTTTTTAATTTTTATGGGCAATATTCCTGGCCATTTCATGGTGTCACCATCTAGTGGCGGCTCTCGATATCAATTCGTACTCTCTAAAAGTTGAAAAATAAGATGCCGAACGTTTATGTCCAGACTAGTTTTTGACAAAAATTCTATGGCCAATTAATTGTTTGCAATCAAAACATACTCGGACCATTTTTAAACACTCAATGTTTAAAATAATAACAGTACTTAAAATAAATAAAAATTGATTATTTTGGGATAAAAGAAAAAGGTTTCGTCTCTTCATTTTTTTTTATATGCGACACTATATTGCTAGGGGCAGATTTGATGTTTAAATCATTCTAACGTTAGTAGAGTCGCTATGCCATTATTTTATAATTTATTAAACCCTTATTGGTTAGATACTTGTTTTCAATGAATGACATTATTTTTATTTTAAATTTTAACCAAACACAAAATAAACGTAAAACTTTTGTATTTGTAGTACCTCTCTCTAGAGTTTCGCCGAAGCAGATTGCCATAAATTTGTGAATAGCCAATAAAAAACAATACTACTAAACACCCATACTTTATAGTATAATTCCCAATATTTAATTTAAAGCTGTCAAAATCTGAAATTGTAAAAATGATCTGAAAAAATCTGAAATAATTATTAAACAAATGAAATAGAAGAAGTTGTATTAAAAAAATTGAGGGATCATTTTGGTAACTTAAGGTCAAACCACAAAAAATAGATTGATTTCATTCTAGGAAAACACTCAATTCTTAGAAGTTTAAACCTCACCATTTCTTCCTTATTTCTTACAGCTTTGCACAGAATCCTTTTCTGCAATTTTGTGTGTATTTTGGAAAACAAAATATGTCTGTATAAGTTTATATATATATTATGTATTGATGCTGTATATTCATTGCACGGCGCAATTACTGTACAAACCGAAAACATATATAAAGAAAATTTTGTGTAACTTGTTAAGATTCCGACTTTATGAACTTGCTTGCATTATACACAAGATACTATTAAACTAATTTTAAATAATTTGTTGGTCTCTTTATTTCTTAATTTGGGGCTGGGGAGCCCAGTCGTTTAAGGCATTCGCCTTGCATGCGGAAGGTCTCGGGTTCGGATCCTTGCATCAGGGCCGGATTTCTAAATAGGGTAAGTAGGCTAGCCTAGAGCGGCGAATTTTTTGGGGCGGCAAATGTTACGACCCATTAAAGCGATATTCGACATAAAAAATTATCATAAAGATACGAATATTTTTAAGAAAGAAAACAAATAATTTACATTATTTCGTAAACCGTAAACGTATATATATATAGTACTAATATTCCGTAGCAAACATGGTCGCTGCAATGGCAAGTGCAATGCAACCCTCCTCCCGGATTTCGGAGTTGAAAGAAAATAGTAGAACAGTTTAAAAAAATTCGCCTATTTCGCTTTCGATTTAGTGTGTAAAGGTACATATTTGATTCTAATATGTGTATCTATTTTAAACAGCACATACCACCCTATTTTGCAGCTAACCAAGCTACCTTTCCCCGAAGTCGGAGGATATTGTGACTGGGGCGGCAAATCGTAGCCTACAGGCAGCAAATCTTTAAATCCGGCTCTGCCTGGCATCACCAAAATAACTGCCAACCTATAAGCAGCCTTTGCAGCCAAAAAATGTCCGACGAATAATAAATACCCCGTATAGAAGGGAAATGCACGTTAAAAATGCTTCAAACTCGAAACATTCTTACGATGTCGTTCTTAAAAGGTGCGTTTGGTGCCTATCGTGTCGGCTCTCTCGTAACATGATTATGAAATTACGAAGCCCGTCAACAATAGCCCTTGTGTAGCTCTAGTGCAACGATTTTCAAACTTAATAAACTAAATAATTTCGTTGGTTGGTAGGTTGGTTGGTAGACATATATATTCAGGTTTGTGTGCTTGGCAAATCATTTCGTAATTTGGTAGTTAAATCGTTTCACGCTGTCTATTCCTAGCCTTCTTTAGGAGCTTTAATTACGCCT
Source organism: Oedothorax gibbosus (assembly GCA_019343175.1). NCBI lineage: Eukaryota > Metazoa > Arthropoda > Arachnida > Araneae > Linyphiidae > Oedothorax > Oedothorax gibbosus. The sequence continues at coordinate 897,692 of JAFNEN010000241.1, forward strand.
CGTAATTTAGAACCCTGGTCAAGTAATGAGATCGACACCTGAGCGGGCACCCAACGAAACTTCGAGCGAACGCCGTCGGGACTTTGAACTCTACAAATTTAACCAGCATGTCTATCCCCGTAGAGTCAGGTGTTTTAGTTGGATTTTGGCTCCATATTTCCTTCTATGGGAAAGCAGTGGCTACCACCGGGATCGAACCATAACGTACAACGTTTGCTGTCCGATCTGTTCTGATAGCGTATCCAAGGCTATACAACTGCGCTACCAAGCCCCACGTTATTTCGTTTTAGTAGTTTGATGTTTCCAAATACCTGTTGGGAGGGGCCGTGGATAACTTAGTGGTTAAGGCCTCGTTCTCGGAATCGGAAGGTCCCGCGATCGAATCCCGACACCACTGCACACCCACCGAGTATATGCGGAGTACGTGCTCGTTAAATCTGTGGGTCCGAAAGTCCTGTGGGCGGTTATGGCGCAGTTTCCCACTAGTACAGGTCCCTGGAGACTATTTCCCTCCCCTTCAGGGACATTTCTAAATTGTGGAGGTGGCGATAGATGGCAGCATTTGTCACTTATGTGTGTGTCTGCCTTACTTGACGAAGGTATATAATATTCCGATAATACACCGTGTAGAGGCAGTGCACCTTAAATATGCTCCTAAGTCCCAACGCGGCGTACGACGTCGCCCTTAATCATGATTCTAAATTATGACGCTCGTAGCCAAAAGCCCTCGTGTAGCTCCAGTGCGACGTTGATTCAACTCAACCAAACCTCAGATGCTGACTTTGTCATTTGCAAGCGGTTCGAAACTACTGGAGTCGCATATTACCTGTGTTAGAATCAATATTAGTACGAAGCATACTTTTAAAAATATTACAAAGATGGTTGGTTCGTACATCTATATATCTAGTTTGTGTGCTTGATCAGAGACCCACTTATAAACCTTCGTTAAGTAAGACAGACGCAGACAGTATATTTTACTGACACAGAGAGATAAAGAACACCCAGGGCGAAGACGGGAATCGAACCCGCACCCGGTACAGCGCGCAGACTGTTAGCGTAATGGGCTGCGATCCAACCCACTAGGCCATCTGGGCCCCACAAGGATGGTGACTAGTGTTACCTTTCCTTTGGTGAATCAATAAACCATAACTAGACCCATCCAACAAACACACATATGTTTCACTTGACCGCGATTCTAAGTTGCGAGGCGTGCTTGGATGTGATAAAGCTTCTCACGGAGGATAGAAATAGATAGCCGGAAGAGCCATAGTAAATAAAATATTTATGCTATGGGGTCCGGATGGCCTAGTAGGTTAGGTCGCAACCCATTACGCTAACAGTCTGCTCACTGTACCGGGTGCGGGTTCGATTTCAGCCTTCGCCCTGGGTGTTCTTTCTCTCTCTGTGTAAAAAAAATTATGTCTGTCTTACTTGACGAAGGTTTATAAGCGGGTCTCTGATCAAGCACACAAACTGGAAAATACATGTTCCAACTTACCTACTTACCTTTATGTAATTTAACTTGTGTTGTGTACAGCCGACGTAGTTAAATATGAATTTTAATGGATTAATAAAACAACAAAGAGGTAAGTTAATTTATTTGTATGTTTTGTGAAACAAATTATAAGATGAAGATGATTAAGTGCAAACAAAAAACAGTTTACCTTATATACTTTTTTGTGGTAAATAATTAGGTGAGGTCTTTGACAAAATCCCGACAATCGTAGCAAGAAGATCGAGAAGATTAAATCGTAGCAAGTCAGAATTCCGACAGGCCGTAATCCCGAAATATTCGAATCTCGACATGTCAAAACCCCAAAGGGTCTGAATTCGCACTCTAGAAATACATATTGTTTATTTCTCGATTTTTTTTCGAATTTAGAATGTTTATTTTAAATAGTATATATAAACTGTTTTTTGTTAAAAATTGTTGTGTACTATTAAGTATTTGAACTCAGCGTGAAACCGCTATTAACTTACTACATTACCTGTTCTAAGAAAAAATTATGCCCATCAGGACCACACCACATAATAAATAAGTCCATATTATAAAACGAAAACACTAAAAAAACAAACTTGACTATTAAAAATTCTCCGATTAATTAATGTATGTGATTCCCGTATAAAATGCATTTTGAATATAACACACCGTCTTCGAACCAAAAGTATTATTTTGTTTAAAAGCAAAATTCCTCTTCCTAAACGCGAAAATTAATAATTAAATTGCCCTTAATTAAGCATAACGACTTTAATTTATTGATTTTTTGGGATTTCGAATCTGTCGGGTTTCGTCCCTGTCGGATTTTTGCCCTGTCAGGCTTTGAACTTGTCGGGTTTTTGTCCTTGTCGGATTTGACCCTGTCAGGATTGCGGGCTTATGTAAGGAACTCAATCACGTGTTTTCTTTTATGTGTTTTAACTAATCAATGGATTAGCACGTAAATTACTCCGTACATTTTTATCCCTATTAGTTCTTAAAACCCCGGGGCAAAAAAATGGCATCTCTGGAACATCTTGCAGGAATGTGTCATTTGGTTAAATACGTTTTCCTATCGAAAAGTTACACGTTAAAAACTATGAAAACTAGGCGTACTACACCGACACCAAGCACACAAACCTGAATATATGTCTACCAACCAACCAACCTACCTGTTGGGGGATATAGATTTAAAATTTTATAATTTTAGCACTTTTAAATATAAGAAAGAAATGGTTGGGGGGATATAAATGAACTAAACTGCCCTTTGTCGATGCGCCAAGAGCTTGTCTCTTGAACATGATTAAAAATACTAGGATTATGCCAAATGTCTGTCGTGTAGCTCTAGTGTAACGTTATTTCAACCAAACCTCGGGGCCGGTGTCGTACTACACCGACTTTTAATAACTCTCAATAAATCTATGCACACCTTAACATTTATTATATAATTTATGAAGTAATTTAATTAACTTTAAAATCGAAAACGTTCTGTGGCAGGTGCCCTTTGCGCATGCGCTATTTTCTCAAAACGCTTTTTATTACGTCCGACAGGTATTAGGGACTCTCTTAAATTTGAAGTCAGTAGATCTTTTAGTTGGAGCTGTAGAGTTATTTCAGGGTAGTCGGATGGGTGTTTGGGTCAAAAATGTCGATTTTCTGTTTTTCTTTTATTTCTAATCTGCATATCTACAGCTTTACTATAAGACCAATATTATCGATTTCTGTTTAGTAGCTTTCTTTTATCAGAAACTCTGTATATCAGTTCTTACCTATACCTTTATTTTATTTTACGTTTCCCGAAATAAAAGGGTTTTTTTTAGGAACATTTTTTTAGAAACTATAAACGATTTCAAAATGTTTTGTTTTATTATTTCTTCCCCATTAATATCTCTTTCATTTAAACAAAAGAATATAAAAATATCTCTGCTCAAAAAAAAAGTTACAAAACTTTAAATCGGATGTTTTGGTTTTTTTTAATACTTATTTTTAAAAAAAACATTGTAAAGGTATTTTTTTATATTGTGAAATATCCTCAGTTTAAATCACAGAGCTATATGTAAGGAACAAACTATAAAAAAATCATAATATTATCTCACACAGTTCTTGAGAAATTTTTTCCTTAAGTTAGTAAAATTAACATGGTCGAGATGGAACCATCCGACTCCCCTTAAGAAGGGAAGTTTATAAGATATCTTGCAATTGCGTCTTGGAGAACTAAGCCTTTAAGAAAATGCATCACACTTGTTAAAATGTGTAGAATTTTATACACTTTAATTCAATATCCTATTTGCTAAATTGTTATTTATGTAATACTTTTATGTATACTAAACACTTATTTATGATTTTCTTAAAAAGGGGCGTCCATAAATTACGTTATGAGTGTGGGCGGGAGTGTCTTGCCAAATATCGGTTATATTTTCGCCGATTAATTGACCTAAAATTGCGAGAACATATAATAAAATTCCAGTAAAATATGTTCCTCGTCTTAAACTTGGCAAAATCTTTACAGGATAATATTTGTAGTGGCTTTCCGAACCCTATTTCAAAAAGTTGGAGCTTTAAAAACTATTTAAAACTCACCAAAAAAGAAATCAAATAAAACGAATACAATTTCCTCCCATTCTGATATCAGCATTAATTTTAAAAAGGAAATCTGATTGTATCCAGCCCTTCTAAGAAGTTAAGGCCCTGTTTAAATTGCCAGAATAGCTGTGATATAATGGCCAGTTTCCATTTGCCCTTATGACACCCGAAAATGCCCAAAATGTGGTAAACATTCCACTCCATATTCGACCACTCGACAGTGCCGAGGGAGCCCAGTCGGTAATTGCTTTCGCCTTGCATGCGATAGGTCCCAGTTCGGGTCCGGGCATCGTCAAAATAACTGCCGACCTATAAAGGGCAAATGCAGCCAAAATGTCCGACAAATAATACCCCATGTGGCGGGAGTGCACGTTAAATATTTTTCAAAAGTCCAACGATGCGTACGAAGTCTCCCTTAAAAGCTGCATTGGGTGCCTACTCAGGTGTCGATTCGTCACTTGACTGTGGTTCTTAATTAAGACGCCCGTGGCCAATAGCCTTCGTGTATAGCTCTAGTGCGACGATTATTCAAAATTACCCTAACCCATTCAACTGGTTGGGAAAAGCTACCCTACGTTAAATTTTTTACTTCGCCAAAAGCCGCCAATGCCGAAATTCAATCGCCCATTATATCATAACTGTACAAAATTGACATAAGGATATCATAAACAAAGTTTGTATGCTATACGTACAGGGAATTAACATTTCTCAGAAGTTTTCATCACATCCAAATAGTTATCGCCTTGAAAGTCATGAGACATTGTAGCAATATCTTCACTTCTTACCATTTATAAACATCATTAAATTAAACAAAAGAAATCAAAAGAGTTAAATTCAATAAATAAAATAATGATATTCAAATAACAATCCTATAGATTAAACTCGCGAGTTCTTACGTGCTTTTACTTAGTTTTCGTTCACACTCAACGCGCTGAAATTTCTTTTAATTTGAAGTAAAAAATATAAATTCTAATCTTACAATGCTATTCTATGGGGAAATCGGCTCACGTTTTGCACTCCTACACCCGTTTGGGTTCGAATAAAAGTATCCTATAGCCTATTCCTGGTCCTAAGCTACCTCCCCACCAATTTTCAGCTAAATCGGTTCAGCCGTTCTTGAGTTATAAATGGTGTAACTAACACGACTTTCTTGGGCCCGGATGGCCGAGTGGTTTGCATTGCAGACCATTACGCTAGCAGTCTGCGCGCTGTAACGGGTGCGGGTTCGATTCCCGCCTTCGCCCTGGGTGTACTTCCTTTCTCTGTGACAGTAAAATTTCTTTCTGTGTCTGTCTTACTTGACGAAGGCTCTTATAAGCGACAAGCGATTCTCTGATCAAGCACACAAGCCGAATATTATGTACCTACCCTACCCCTATATATATATATATATATATATAATATATATATATATATATATATATATATATATATATATATATATATATATAATTATATATATATATATATATATATATATTATATATATATATATATATATATATATATATATATATATATATTATATATATATATATATATATATATATATATATATATATATATATATATATATATATATATATATATATATATATATATATATATATATATATATTATATATATATATATATATATATATATATATATATATATATATAATATATATATATATATTGCTCAAACAATTAGGGGCACGCTTGGTTTACACCCTTTCACCCCCGATGATTCCATTCGGGAATCATCAGCTTGCGATTTTTATCACAATAAGTTGAGTGGGACTGTCAGTCCCATTGAGCTAATGCATTAGTTTTAAAATCACAACTTTTTCAAAAGAAGTGCTTTGCCAAAAGAAGTGCACCAGGATTATGAATCATCATAATATCCATTTAAAACAAATTGAAAAGAAAATAACATCCGGTTCTTTAATTATTGATTGATAAAGTTTAAAAATAGTGTCGTCATCTGCTGCATATTTTGGCATTTTAAAATTTCAAAATATATAATTAAATAACTAGATAGCATTTTCGTTTCAAATTTGTTTCATTTCGGTGCTATTTTGACTCCAATACCTGGGAAAAAGGGCTAAAATGGCAAAGCAATACTTCTGCGGAAGTTGTGATTCCAAAACTAATGCAATAGCTCTATGGGACTGACAATCCCTCTTAAACTCGCGCTAATTTATCGTAAAGAATCATGTCTTTTGAGGGATTAAATAATGTGCGTTTTAATTAAATGAAAATATGAAAAACATGATTCATAAAATACACACCGAAAAAAATTGATTTAATAAATTGACCCTAAATACTTCATGTTGGCATTTTTAGATGCTTAAAAATTAAATTTAAATGTTTTTAGCAAATATAATTTTGAAAAAATTATTGCTATAATTTATTTTGTAAATTTGATATCAATCGAAAGTCGCCTTCTTTTTATGTATCCGAAATTTGAGTTATTTTCAGTTGTATATCTGTGGTCCTTCGCTTTATTGTACAAAATTCGAAAATTAAATTAAAAAACTGCTTATGACTTATTAAAATTGATATATATATTTGTTAAATCTAAATGTTTATTTCCAGTCTCTTGAAAGTTTAAAACTTAAATGTTTTATACTATAAACCAGGCGTTGCACGGGTAGACCATTAATAACAGTGATTTTTTATGTAAACTTTTCTTTTATACCAATTGTTGCCTCCCATTCTGATTCTCCCTTTCCGATTGTACCCAGGCCCTTCCATGAGTTAGAGGGCTTTCCCATAGGCCCCGGTGTTTGCCTTGCATGCGGAAGGTCCCAGGTTCAGGTCCGGGCATCGCCTAAATAGCTGCCGACCTAAAAGCGTACAGCCAAAAAATGCCGAAGAATAATACCCTGTGTGGAGGGAGTTTACGTTAAATATCCTTACGTTAAATATCCATTAAAAGTCCGACTCTCCGTACGATCACGCCCTTAAAATTTGCGTTGGGTGCCAACTCAGGTGTCGGCTCGTCACTTAACTACGGCCAATAGCCCTCATGGGTAGCTCTAGTTCGACGATAATTCACACTAACCCTAACCCATACAACTGGATGGGTATAGCTACCCTACCTTAAATTTTCAACTTCGCCAAAAGGCGCCAATTAAAAAAGTCAATCGGCTTTTATATCATAGCTGTATTAAATCGGGACTTTCATAAACAAAGAAAAACCTGGTCCAGTATACAATTTCAAAAGAAAAACCATGAGTAAAATAAAATAAGGATTTTCAAATAACAATACTGACTACCATATCATAGTTGAACTTTTATTTCTGTTTGTAAAGTCTTCGCTTGCGATACAACTTGTTAAATATAGAAACCCAACGTTACATTTTCTAGATCACCCAAAATCGCCAATTAATATACTGGCTACCATATCATAGCTGAACCTTTAAAGAAATCCTGCAATCGGCTTGTTTCAACACTCTGCCACAAAAAACAAACAACCAATGAAATCGCAGTTCGGAGCGCGTGACGGTATAAAAAACCAATGAGCTTGTTTCTACACTTTGCCACCAAAAACAAAACAACCACATAGCCCACGTAAGCCAAAAATAGGAAGAAGTTAATTATAAAAATGTGTTGGGTTATATTGAAAAATTGAAAAATTTGAAGAAAAGGTAAATATTTGTGAATGACGTAAACTGAAACGTATAATAATGCCAAATAAAAAAAATAACTATTGCAAGGCAATAAAAAGTATATGACATCATGCGATACATACCATTAATAATGTTAATGATTGGCCTAAATTTTTTTGACAAAGTATGTATAGATTGCAGGATATAAGTTTTTAATTTTAAGGTCGTGAATTATAGTAAAAAGCATAAAATTAAGTGCAAGTACTGAAATATAATATAAAAATAGAAATAAGTTGGGCATTTTGAATATTGTGGGGAAATTAAAATATATTATAAATTATGAAATGTTTTACTTTCTGACTTAATTTTTTAAGTTGCAGTACTGGACAATTAAGAACTTTGTTCAAGTCCGATTCACTTTATTTTCCCGAATTAACTTCTTGACTTTTCAAGATTTAACTTCTCTCTTCAACCTTCAACATTTTAAATACTTTTTCATTGCACTTTTTGCTTTAAAAACAAATGAAATACATAGCTTTTTTTGTATCTTGCTAGCGCCTCAAATTCCACAACAAACAAATCTCGATATCAAAGAATATACCAATCGCATTGTTGATAAACGGTATGTTATCTGTACTTATTTCAATTGTTGGTCAAATTGATTTGAATGCTTAATTGTTGATAAGCCAGTTTTAGCATTAGAAATCTTCCAACAGTTACACGGAATCAACACTAAGGAATGTATGACATCCTTCTATTATCGCGGGAATTCTGAATACAATGTCAACCCCTCTAATAAATAATAATTAGGCAAACAAAAAGTATCAAAAACTCTTTTGGTTGAAATCAAAAATGATATTTTGTTAACATCTATAATAATAGCCTTTATTCAAATGAATAAAAATTTGTAATTAGTTTGTGGAAGCAGATTGATTTTTTTATTAAATTCTAATTATTCTTACATTTCTATATTACAGTTAAACTCGGTTACAACGACGTCATTTACAACGCAAACTCGTTTATAAGCACACACATATTCGGTCCTTTGAATGGCCCATAGTCCTCAATGTTATAAATGTCTTGCTTATAACGACACTTTTTTATTAACTACTCGGTTGTAGTGCTAATATTTTACGTTTAATCCAAAATGAATTCTTAAAAAGGCATTCTTCTTACATAAAAATTTTAAAATGTCGTAAAATGTATTCTAGTTCTTCCTTTGCTATTATTTATATAATACTACATTGCTCAAAACAAATAGGGGAACGCATGGTTTAAACCCTTTCACTCCCAATGATTCCATTCGGAATCATCAGCTTGCGATTTTTATCTCAATAAGTTAAGAGGGACTGTCAGTCCCTTAGAGCTAATGCATTAGTTTTGAAAATCACAACTTTTTCAAAAGAAGGGCTTTGCCATGTTATCCCATTTTCACCAGGAATAGGAATCATCATAATATCCATTTAAAACAAATTGAAAAGAAAATAACATCCGGTTATTTAATTATTGATTGATAAAGTTTAAAAATAGTGTCGTCATCTGCTGCATATTTTTGGCATTTTAAAACTTCAAAAATCTATAATTAAATAACTAGATAGCATTTTCGTTTCAAATTTGTTTCAATTCTGTGTTATGTTGATTCCCATACCTGGGGAAAAAGGGCTAACATGGCAAAGCAATACTTCTGCGGAAGTTGTGATTCCAAAACTAATGCAATAGCTCTTTAGGACTGGCAATCCCTCTTAAGCTCGCGCTAATTTATCGTAAAGAATCATGTCTTTTGAGGGATTAAATAATTGGCGGTTTAATTAAATGAAAAACATATTCATAAAATTCCCTCCAAAAATAATTGATTTATTAAATTAACCCTAAATTCTTCATGTTGGCATGTTTAGATGCTTAAAAATTGATTTTAACTGTTTTTAACAAATAAAATTTTGAAAAAAAGATTGTTATAATTTATTTAAAAGTTATAATTAGAATCCCCCCCCCCCCCCCCTCAAATTTTAGTTTAAAAAATTAAGGTATTTCCCCCTGTTTTTTACCGTTTCATAGTGAATGCATAATGAATCTATTTCACAAATTTTAGATTTTAGAATAAAAATAAATAGTTGGGACTGAAAGAGTTAACAAAAGTACGCAAAGTGCTCCCCTAATTTTTTTGAGCAGTGTATAATATTTCCTACATTGTGTGTATAAAAGGGTGCATCTGATAAAATTTGAT